>QLIY01002276.1:0-17002 GCA_003260075.1 Phallusia mammillata | reverse complement strand
AGCGGGGTAAATACTGGGGTTATCAACAAAAACAAAGTGGGATGAACATCTACATAACTATATCTACCATCTGTGTAAATTTCAGCCAAATCCATCAAACATTTGATGGAAAAACGAGTCGGACAAACTTTGGGAAGAAAAAGAAAGAAGAAAAACAAACAAACAATTTGAGTAAAATCTTCAGGGAAGGGGACCCATAATAAGGGGCTCCTCTAAAATACGCAATCTACGCAATCTGTACGCAATCTACTTATAAAACGTATGCAACTTTTAAAAATGTTGACGGTTAGGGCTTTTAGGGTCTGGGTAAAGGTTTATAATAAAATTAACACTATAATTTAGTTTTAGATGTCCAGTTTGGGCTTAATATTCTCATATGTGTTGAGAGTGGTATTAAACACTGTATGGTACCGCATGTTAACACTTATAGAGAAAATTAGACCTGAAAGGCATCTGAAATTAAATTATAAAGTTATATGTATCACAAAGAGTCACCCTGACCCTAATAGCCCTAACCGTCAACATCTTAGTTAGTTTTTGTTAGTAGATTGCATGTAGATTGCGTAGATTGCATATTTTAGAGTAGCCCCATAATAAGTGTGTGTTTTATCTGAGCTCCAGGCTCCGGCTCTGACTTTTAATGAAACACAACAATACAAATTGGTAAAGTTGGTAACACTAGATAGTTTGAAACTCGTCATTTTGTATTGGTAACTTACCACCGTTTTCAAATACTGTTGTGCTCCAATGACAAAATATTGGGAGTTTGTGGACTTCTGTGTGTTTAAGTTCTCTTGGCTGTCGCATTACTACACCTTCCACTTCCACGTCAATTTGTCCAAAACCATTGTACCCAAATCCATATAGTTTAAACACCATGACAAATAATGAATTCAATTCATCGTCACAGAAACCGTTATTTAACAGCAATTAACAACCCCAAACAATTAGGTAGACCCCCCCCCCCCCCCCCCCCCCCCCCCCCCCCCCCCCCCCCCCCCACCGGACTCCAGTGCCGCTAGTTTTTGGTGTTAAAGTATCTACCAAACAATTAGACATGCTGTTCTGTAAATTGTTTGTTGTGATCTTCACGGTTGTCGATAGTCCTGTTCTTCCATAGAAATCTTTTTTTTTCGTTTTTGCCACACATTGCCGTATTTTTTGGCAAAATTTATTTATGCAAGCGATATTGATGATTTATAATTTTATTTAAAAAAAACTTTAAAAAATGTTGGTAAACAACATATAGCAACAAAATGTTACTTTATACTAATAGAGACCTAACTGTAGGTACCGATTTACAAATATGGGCATATAATTTTTTGCAAATAAGTTATACTTTTTGCATAAAAGAACACGTAGGTAAGCAATCTGAACCAATCTTAACAAGAAAATAATATACCAAAAAAATCAAATCGCTTTTGAACGCAACCAACGACAAAGCAAGGTGCCGATCAAAACGGTCGCAGTTACAGGAACCTCGTGTTAAAATGATTTTGTTTGCGATTGTGCTGTGATAAATTGGTGATTCTGATGGTTTTACCATATGAAACACACAAGGAAATAAATATAAAGTGGGAGAAAAAGCTAAATGTAAACCATAACATATCCTAATTGAGTTTTTGTGCTTTGTTTAGTCTCTTTTCTATTAAATGCTTTTTTGTTTTTTCGTAGATGTTTTGCCTGCAAGGTAAATCTTGTTTTTGTGTTCAATGGCATCTGTTAATGTTACCAGTCCTCGTGACTGTGTTGCTCTCTACCCAAACCAACTGCGAAAACCTGACTTTGGATGCGCCCAGTTATCCATATCTCATAACGTTTAGATACAGGCTTGACTTTGTATATCTTTTGTGCGAGCCGGAAACTGCAGCTATCCTAATCCCCACAGAACTGCTGAAGAATTTCAACGAAAGTGACGGTATGATAATAGTTTTCACTCACAATCGTATATAACTATGGTAGGCTGTAATGTTGGAGACGGTCAAAACTGGAACAAATAGCCTAATAATGCTCTTTCCATGGTATATTTTTGTCTATTCAGGGCTTTCGCACGGTTCTTATCTCTAAGATTTTCCACACGATCCTTATCCCTTTACCTCTAAGACAAGACGTCCTAATTTTTGGTTGCAGTTTTTTTGTAAAAATAATAGGAAATTGTTACTTTCTGTTGAGCAATTTGTTGCGACACTGACTTGATGGTCCATCGATTCTTATTGACGTTGATACCAATTTTGAGAAAAATCCCGCAAATAACACATGACCATTTAACAATGGCGTAACAATGAAGGTGTGACCTATTAGGTCAATAACTTAGTATTTTATGTAGCAGAAACGGAAATTGATTTAGTACAGCAATATTTTTGTACAATAAGCAGAAGTGATTTATCAAAATCACAAAATTGCAAAAATAAAAGTTTTTGCTGTGATGATTGCTTTTCGCAGACTTAATGTCTATCCAGTTTGCAACCGTCGACCCAGGCTGCCTGGTGGAAATTCGTCCACATCCCGCCATCCACGGGATAGAAATTCGATCTTATTACAACGATTCCTGTGGAAGTGGCCTTGAGGTGAATAAACAATATTTGTAATTTTGTGTTGCACTAGCGCACCTTAGCGGATTTTGGTTTCAGAAAAGTGTAAATCAAACGTAGAGCTTATGACACTGAATAAATTTCAAGTCAGTACCGCATTTATCTAAAATCCGTTAAGTGGTGTAAACTTTTACACTGTAAAGAGCTAAATAATCAATTTAGCAGCAAACAGGGGTAGAATTAGTAAACATGTTTTTGTTTTTTAATTTTAGGTTAAAACCTAAGTTTTAAAGTTAATTAACTTATATGGACATTGAAATAATAAAACCTTATCCCAAGCCCAATAGCATCAGCCGTCATCATTTAATACGTGTTTGTACTCTTTGGGCCACTTATCGAAATTTAGCTAAATGTTGAGCTGTCGTGAGGTATTGTGTTAATACATTTTCCGTAATCATCTGGTTAACATTCGACTTTCTCGCCACAGTGGAAAGGTTCCAGTATTCTCTACCACTTTCCGAAGAGCTTCAGTTACATGAACAACGGCAACTTTACATACCACATGAGCTATCAGTGTGAATTCGAATCGCACAACCCGAAGTTTCTCGAAATAATAAGTAAAAACATGCTGTTGTATTCATAAACATAAACCCAATGCATTAAATGTCAACGGTTTTAAGTTCTGTGTTTTGATTTTTTTTTCTTAAGGTAATCAAGCGGACACTACGTTCCCGTCTGTGATTCCTAATGGTAAGTTTCACGAAACATTTTATTACTTTGTGTTTGTTTCCTTGAACAGTCGCCTAACTATGACAAAACTTACTTTTTGCGAAAATGGTTAGTACAATTCTACTTGTTGGGATCTTCTAATTAAGTTAAGAGTATCTGCTTTGGATTTTTAATGAAAAGTTTGGACGTTCCGTAGATGGTAAATATAAGCAAAACACAAAATTGTGTCTCGTGTTGTGCAAATAAACAGCGATCTATTTTAGCTTTTCAAAAGGCATTTTACTCATGTTTACAGCAGATCTTGAAAACGCAACAAAAATCCCATATGCCCTAAAAGTTGATAATTTATGTTGTTAAAAGTTGAAAGTATATCCAATTTAGCCTTCTGCGGATAAATTTGCATCCGGTTGACATCCTTTGCTATAAAGCAAAAGTTTTTTTTACAATTGTTCTGAGCGAAAGTATGGACAAATACTTACCAGTTGTATAAAACAAACCATTATCTTGTTGCAGAAAACTGTTCTTCACTTACTGATACATTTCTGATTCCTCCAGTTGGACGATTTAAACTAAAAGTTCACTTTGCAGCATATGAAAACGTTACTTCTGCAAAGGTATTTTTTAAGCAAAAAAAATAGCCATAGGCACATTAACTGTGTAAACTGTTGTTTTTTTGCTGGACAAGACGCCTTTTAAACGTTTCTTGTTACTTGAGTTTGATAAGCTTGCTTATACGTTGTAACTTATGATAAAGGAATGACAAAAGGATCGTTAAAACGTCGATATGATGCCTTGCAGAGTGCAAAAAAGATGCGTTTAAGTCTTCTGTAACTAAAATGTGTTATTATTACTGTTTACGACCAATAGCTTGTCGGGTTGCCACCTTTAAGTACTGACATCCTTAGACAAACCGACTTTAATCTTGATATTAGTTGAAAAGTTTGACATAGCTGCGTGTAAATTTACATCCTTGAATGCTTCTATAGGTGCACTTTGGACGGCTATCAAACGAAACAATCACTGAAATTGACATACATTCACCAGCTTGGTCTTACATCGTCCCCTCTAGTATGAAATTAAATCCATCGCGTTTTGGTGTGGATTCACCATCTAGGAAGGGAGTTCTAATTACCACAGATGTTGGTTTTCAAGCAGTTGTTTTGGCATCGTCTGTTTCCACAGGGTATGTGGTATTTTTAAATGGCACACTGTTAAAATTCTTTGCTCGCTCAACGGATTTATTAGTTACACATAATATTAGTTAATCTACATTTTTTTTATAATTGCAGATTATTTTTAAGATTATACGGTCGGTAAGCTGAAGAAAGTGTGAAGAAAATTTTCACCAAAGTAAATTAAAACGAAAACAGATTTCGTAACAAAGTTTTGTGCAGAGAATTTTTTTAATGTCAAGTTATACCCACAATCATCAGTTAGTATTTTTTTTCAGCAAAATGGCATCCTTCGCAGTTTTACCGCTATGTGCTCTGGGAACAGATTATGTCGCCATCTCGTACCCGTCGCGTCGAAGCTTTATCGTTCTCACCAGTATTTACGCCAACACGACCTTGCAAATTACGCTGCCTAACGGTGAGGTTATTAACTCAACCCTGAATGAGTCCAGTAGCGTTCACTTGGTGGCGGACCGTGACGTGTGCAAAGGAGTTCACGAACTGAGCGGAACTCACGTGACATCAAGTCAGCCAATCAGCATCGTGACCGTTATGCAGGATGCCAAGGTTGGAATTTCCTTTACTTGTATTTGCCTGCTTGACAAAATTCGCCTTGAAAAACTGTTTGTACTCCCAAATCAATAGATCCAAGATATTAAAATAGTCCCAAATGGTCGATATCACTCTGTTTGACATCACCATTCTTTGATAGAAAAATCTAAAATCTCAATGTTGTTTTACTTTGTTAAAGTTATGGCAAGATATAGCCTTGTAGGTTCCCGATATTGTCTTGTAGGCAGTGGCAAAATTCAGCCGGTTTGCACCGGTTCTAGCCCCCCCCCCATAGTCCCAAATGGTCGATATCACTCTGTTTGACATCACCATTCTTTGCTAGAAAAATCTAAAATCTCAATGTTGTTTTACTTTGTTAAAGTTAGGGCAAGATATAGCCTTGTAGGTTCCCGATATTGTCTTGTAGGTAGTGGCGAGATTCAGCCGGTTCGCACCGGTTGTAGAGAACCGTCTAACGAAATTTTATGAGATCAGCAAACCGGTTAGCATTACTGGTTACTGTCAATGGACTTTCGGTAACAAAACCGGCTGAAAAATATGACTTTTGTAATAGAACCGGCAGACAAACAAATTGAATCCCGCCACTGCTTGTAGGTTCCTTACGACTCCTTCGAAGATATTACACAAGATATAATGGCAGAACAGNCCGGCTGAAAAATATGACTTTTGTGATAGAACCGGCTGACAAAAAATTTGAATCCCACCACTGCTTGTAGGTCCCTTACGACTCCTTCGAAGATATCACACAAGATGTAATGGCAGAACAGCTGCTCCCCATTTCACTCTGGGACACCGAATACGTTATCAACCCGGAATCCAAACACGGTTTCATCATTCGCGTCGTCACCTACAAGGCCAACACAGTAGTGGTAAATGTTGCAATCTAAAGTATTTAAAATTAATGATTGGCGTTCTCAACTGCTAATAATGCTTACGGTCTGTATGTCTTTGTGCAAAACATATTGATAGTTTGCATTGTTGTTTGTGCTTGTCTTCAGTTTAACCAAGGATACCAAATGGACTTTTTTGTCATTGACAAATTTTCCTACGTCGACATACCGGTCGAAAACAACTTTCCTGTTCAACTAGTTGCCGACGAAATTTTCTTACCCATGCTACTTGGAAAAAGCGGAATGAACAACGGTAATTGCTTCACTATATTACTTCCACCATAAAATTAGTTCATCAATGTACCCTACTACTAAATCATAAAGTGACGCTTGGCGTGTGTTTGAGAATTACTAGCAATTAAGTTATGTATTTGATTTATTTAATATGCTTCGTTATTGTTACTGTGCTGACTTGCCCAGAGGTTAGCAAACTAGTTCACACAAGCCAACTACTACTTTATCATCTGGATCACTTCATTACAGGGTTTGGCATCCAATAAACCATTTTTTTTCACTTGTTTTGTTCACATTGAATTGGGGCTTTGATAGTACACCAACTATTTTCATATTAACAAGCTTACAAGTCTTGTTTCATTAAGAAAGAAAAACAAATAAAACATACATACATTGAAATGAACATTTACTTATCGTAACATATAGTACATTTACGAATCGTAACATATATAACTTAGTTAATCAAAAATCTAAGTTTCGTTTGTGTTCACCTTATCAACAAATCGTGGATTCATTTTATATGACAAATTAAAAAAAAACTGTTTGTTTTAACGTACCAATGCAACAGTCAGATCGAAATACACGCATCAAACCTCATAGCCTATTTCTTTTGTTAGCCTACACAGGTGTACCTCACGCCTACTTTCCTCAAGGCCGGGGTGCCATGACCAAAGTTGTTTTCACACCGACTCAGTACCCCTACATGATGACGGTTCCTGGAACAAGATCCTATTCGGGTGTCCAAAGTTTTACCTGTCTAAAAGTGGATTGGCTCCATACACTTACGTTTGTCACTGAGCAACCAGAAGGTATAGAATGTAAAACTTATTATTTAACTACATCAGACAATCATTTTAATGTAAACGTTTTGAGTCAGTAAATGATAAGCTGCAGACAGTGCACACTGTTTCGACCTATAAGGTCACCTCAGTGCAGCTGGTGACGAGAGGTCGGCCGTATTAGCTAGTGTAGCCATCCAATGGCCTTCCAGTTTGTAGGGAGTAACATGGTAAAAACCTGTCTCATCCAGGCAGTGCGATGCCACAACTGAGCATATATCACAGAGGAAACTGGCTGCACTGATAAGACCTTATAGCCCGAAAGAGTGTGCACTCTTTGCAGCTTACAATCAGTTTAAAATCGATGGTTTCGTGGTTTTTTTTTAAGTCAGTGGTATGCACATTACATCTAGATGGGAGTTTTTAGTATAAACATGTTTACTATAACCTTTGTACCTAATGTTCAGAATTAGATTAAGCAAAGAATTACAACAGTTTTATTTATTGCTTACTGTAATGTGTGAAGCGCACTTGCGTTATCACAGCGTTAAAACAAATGTAACTCAACAGATTTTCGAATTCTTGGTCTGCCCACGAAACAAAATACCTGGCTACCGGTAACAGCAAGCACAGAAGTTAAAGCCTCGGATGAAATTTTCTTTGATCATCGGCGCCCTAACGTGTATTACAGTCAAAATCAGTCTGAGTTTGGAAGTCAAGTAATCGCTTTCGGTGAAGTTGCGACCGCTGGTCACTGTGGAGCGATGGTTTATCGACATCTTAATATTACAAGTAAATACCGAAGCTTACACCTTTTTGCATACAAATAGCTACTTAACTTTTTCATTTTCAGCAAATGGTCCAAGCGTCGATCAAGGAATTTCAACAACCGAGTCCTTTACCACTGCTGAAGTCACCACCGAGGCTGCAACGACTGCTGAGGCCACTACCGAAGCTGCAACGACTGCTGAAGNACTACCGAGGCTGCAACGACTGCCGAAGCCACTACCGAGGCTGCAACGACTGCCGAAGCCACTACCGAGGCTGCAACGACTGCCGAAGCCACTACCGAGGCTGCAACGACTGCCGAAGCCACTACCGAGGCTGCAACGACTGCCGAAGCCACTACCGAGGCTGCAACGACTGCCGAAGCCACTACCGAGGCTGCAACGACTGCCGAAGCCACTACCGAGGCTGCAACGACTGCCGAAGCCACTACCGAGGCTGCAACGACTGCCGAAGCCACTACCGAGGCTGCAACGACTGCCGAAGCCACTACCGAGGCTGCAACGACTGCCGAAGCCACTACCGAGGCTGCAACGACTGCCGAAGCCACTACCGAGGCTGCAACGACTGCCGAAGCCACTACCGAGGCTGCAACGACTGCCGAAGCCACTACCGAGGCTGCAACGACTGCCGAAGCCACTACCGAGGCTGCAACGACTGCCGAAGCCACTACCGAGGCTGCAACGACTGCCGAAGCCACTACCGAGGCTGCAACGACTGCCGAAGCCACTACCGAGGCTGCAACGACTGCCGAAGCCACTACCGAGGCTGCAACGACTGCCGAAGCCACTACCGAGGCTGCAACGACTGCCGAAGCCACTACCGAGGCTGCAACGACTGCCGAAGCCACTACCGAGGCTGCAACGACTGCCGAAGCCACTACCGAGGCTGCAACGACTGCCGAAGCCACTACCGAGGCTGCAACGACTGCCGAAGCCACTACCGAGGCTGCAACGACTGCCGAAGCCACTACCGAGGCTGCAACGACTGCCGAAGCCACTACCGAGGCTGCAACGACTGCCGAAGCCACTACCGAGGCTGCAACGACTGCCGAAGCCACTACCGAGGCTGCAACGACTGCCGAAGCCACTACCGAGGCTGCAACGACTGCCGAAGCCACTACCGAGGCTGCAACGACTGCCGAAGCCACTACCGAGGCTGCAACGACTGCCGAAGCCACTACCGAGGCTGCAACGACTGCCGAAGCCACTACCGAGGCTGCAACGACTGCCGAAGCCACTACCGAGGCTGCAACGACTGCCGAAGCCACTACCGAGGCTGCAACGACTGCCGAAGCCACTACCGAGGCTGCAACGACTGCCGAAGCCACTACCGAGGCTGCAACGACTGCCGAAGCCACTACCGAGGCTGCAACGACTGCCGAAGCCACTACCGAGGCTGCAACGACTGCCGAAGCCACTACCGAGGCTGCAACGACTGCCGAAGCCACTACCGAGGCTGCAACGACTGCCGAAGCCACTACCGAGGCTGCAACGACTGCCGAAGCCACTACCGAGGCTGCAACGACTGCCGAAGCCACTACCGAGGCTGCAACGACTGCCGAAGCCACTACCGAGGCTGCAACGACTGCCGAAGCCACTACCGAGGCTGCAACGACTGCCGAAGCCACTACCGAGGCTGCAACGACTGCCGAAGCCACTACCGAGGCTGCAACGACTGCCGAAGCCACTACCGAGGCTGCAACGACTGCCGAAGCCACTACCGAGGCTGCAACGACTGCCGAAGCCACTACCGAGGCTGCAACGACTGCCGAAGCCACTACCGAGGCTGCAACGACTGCCGAAGCCACTACCGAGGCTGCAACGACTGCCGAAGCCACTACCGAGGCTGCAACGACTGCCGAAGCCACTACCGAGGCTGCAACGACTGCCGAAGCCACTACCGAGGCTGCAACGACTGCCGAAGCCACTACCGAGGCTGCAACGACTGCCGAAGCCACTACCGAGGCTGCAACGACTGCCGAAGCCACTACCGAGGCTGCAACGACTGCCGAAGCCACTACCGAGGCTGCAACGACTGCCGAAGCCACTACCGAGGCTGCAACGACTGCCGAAGCCACTACCGAGGCTGCAACGACTGCCGAAGCCACTACCGAGGCTGCAACGACTGCCGAAGCCACTACCGAGGCTGCAACGACTGCCGAAGCCACTACCGAGGCTGCAACGACTGCCGAAGCCACTACCGAGGCTGCAACGACTGCCGAAGCCACTACCGAGGCTGCAACGACTGCCGAAGCCACTACCGAGGCTGCAACGACTGCCGAAGCCACTACCGAGGCTGCAACGACTGCCGAAGCCACTACCGAGGCTGCAACGACTGCCGAAGCCACTACCGAGGCTGCAACGACTGCCGAAGCCACTACCGAGGCTGCAACGACTGCCGAAGCCACTACCGAGGCTGCAACGACTGCCGAAGCCACTACCGAGGCTGCAACGACTGCCGAAGCCACTACCGAGGCTGCAACGACTGCCGAAGCCACTACCGAGGCTGCAACGACTGCCGAAGCCACTACCGAGGCTGCAACGACTGCCGAAGCCACTACCGAGGCTGCAACGACTGCCGAAGCCACTACCGAGGCTGCAACGACTGCCGAAGCCACTACCGAGGCTGCAACGACTGCCGAAGCCACTACCGAGGCTGCAACGACTGCCGAAGCCACTACCGAGGCTGCAACGACTGCCGAAGCCACTACCGAGGCTGCAACGACTGCCGAAGCCACTACCGAGGCTGCAACGACTGCCGAAGCCACTACCGAGGCTGCAACGACTGCCGAAGCCACTACCGAGGCTGCAACGACTGCCGAAGCCACTACCGAGGCTGCAACGACTGCCGAAGCCACTACCGAGGCTGCAACGACTGCCGAAGCCACTACCGAGGCTGCAACGACTGCCGAAGCCACTACCGAGGCTGCAACGACTGCCGAAGCCACTACCGAGGCTGCAACGACTGCCGAAGCCACTACCGAGGCTGCAACGACTGCCGAAGCCACTACCGAGGCTGCAACGACTGCCGAAGCCACTACCGAGGCTGCAACGACTGCCGAAGCCACTACCGAGGCTGCAACGACTGCCGAAGCCACTACCGAGGCTGCAACGACTGCCGAAGCCACTACCGAGGCTGCAACGACTGCCGAAGCCACTACCGAGGCTGCAACGACTGCCGAAGCCACTACCGAGGCTGCAACGACTGCCGAAGCCACTACCGAGGCTGCAACGACTGCCGAAGCCACTACCGAGGCTGCAACGACTGCCGAAGCCACTACCGAGGCTGCAACGACTGCCGAAGCCACTACCGAGGCTGCAACGACTGCCGAAGCCACTACCGAGGCTGCAACGACTGCCGAAGCCACTACCGAGGCTGCAACGACTGCCGAAGCCACTACCGAGGCTGCAACGACTGCCGAAGCCACTACCGAGGCTGCAACGACTGCCGAAGCCACTACCGAGGCTGCAACGACTGCCGAAGCCACTACCGAGGCTGCAACGACTGCCGAAGCCACTACCGAGGCTGCAACGACTGCCGAAGCCACTACCGAGGCTGCAACGACTGCCGAAGCCACTACCGAGGCTGCAACAACTGCCGAAGCTACCACAGCCTCCGGTTTTTGTTCAGAATGTGCTAATGGTGGTACATGTATAAACGATCTAAGGTAACCTGGATTAATACTGATTTTTATTTTATTAAAGTAGAAACAAAGCAACCTCTCTAATTGACTTAGCATAACTTACTACATGTAAAATGTATGTAGAAATCAACTGACCCTTAAAAAACAATGATATGTTTTTGTAACATAATTTGGAACAAAGCATGTACAGCCATTGTTTTTTCCAAAGTAACTTCACATGTGAATGCCCCAACGGCTTCGCTGGACGGAGATGCGAAGATGAAGTACCGGGAGAACCAGGAAACTATATTGTGGAGTCTTCACGCGATCTGGAAAGCTTGTTTATGAACAATGGCAACACGATTACATTTAGAAAGAAAAGATTGTAAGTGGTCTGCCTGAATCAAGCCGTTGTTACCAAAGATTTGTTGAATGTTTATTTTTTTATCAGTAAATCATTTCTTTTCAACCCCCAGGGGGGCCACGAGCTGTGTTTTTGGGGGCCACGGGTGTAGATTCACGAGAAACACCCACTAAAAGCCATTTTCTTTTTAACATTATTCCCTAATTTAATCGACTATTTCACATACTATTTGTGTATAGTGTGGTTTTTCACAATTACAGATGCTTATTTACGCTATTGGAACTGATTAAAGCCGAAATTAGTACCAAATTTCAAAACGAGATTGCGATTTACAATTTAAGGGGGACCACAGGTCCTACAAGGTTACTTGAGGGGGGCCACGAAGCCCATAAGTTACTTTTAGGGGGCCACGGTCCACGAAAGGTTGGCAACCACTGGTCTCTAGCGTTTGAATGGGCCATTAAAATTTCAGGCTTTGATCGATTACTTTTTTGTGTTTTTTGCACTATAGAGTAAGTAGAATAGACTGCATTGTTTGCTTGTAGTCAAACTATGTTACATTTTATTTGCCAGAGCAACGTCGTCAATCTCTTTGCAATTGATTAAAATGGGTCAGTACTACGCAATCCGATCTACACGCGGTTGTCCCAATGGAGCTCAATGCAACTTATGGTTAAATGTGTTGAAAGACAAATCCGTTTTTTTCGTGGAAATAAAACATGGGTAAGTCATAGAACTACAACCTTTAATTTTGGAGTTGTTTACGAATTCGAGCAAAACCTGACTATCATTTTTTACAAATCAAAAGTTGTTTAAACGTCTTTGCTTTTTGTTAATCTGTATTTTCCTGGCTATTAACCATCATTTGCGTCTAAACCTATAGTCTTGAGTTAATGCATATACTCGCATACCTTTGGTTACGCCCTTCGTTGTATTTCAGCTATCATCCGTGGCATCTGGTCGTTGAAGATGCCTCCCAACAGTCCTATGTCCTCCACAGTGCCGTTACTGGGGGCACCTTGGTTTTTGACAATGGCTTTGCTTTGAGCAGTGATTCCTCTGCTGTGCCTGTTGTTTTCATCTTTACTTTATTACCTGGTAAGTGAAAGCGTTACTGTTTTGTTTGAAACTTACTTGTGTAGATTTAGTTCTGTAGACCTTTTTGCATCTTTTTTTAGAATGCAAATGTAAAGAACAAACCCGTAAACATTTTAAAAGGTTGCTTGTAACAAAACCAACCTACCAGAGTGCTCGATTTTAAGAAATACATAATACATTTGATCAATGTAAAGTTAGTTATTTTGCACACAGCATTAATTTCATAATTCTAACGACGGGAACTTGTTCTTGTGACTCTATGTTTTCAAAAATAAAAAATAAACTTGCCACAAGCCGTGTTTCCAACCATTAGGTCAGGGCCATCCTATTTCAACTGAGGAGTTGATCACCTTCAAGCGTTACGAAGTACAACGTCAAGATGTTGTCACAACGACATCATTCATCACCGTCCCGATCGCCAACTGTGCACCAGTCGCCTCATCTGACTACCTTGTGGCCTGTTTCTGGTTTCGACCCCATTTCTTGTCACAAGTTATGTTTCCCACGCTTGTGGCGTATTCTGACGATAGGGAGATGATTATTTTAGAGACCGACAGCGGTGGAATGAGAATTTTGCAAGTGATTACTGACAACTCCACGGTGGTGAGTGCCCAGCACTATTTCACACAGTTTTATCCGGGTGACAATAAACCGTTTCAAAATATCTGACTTGGAGTAAGAAAAAAGTGTAAAACACACTCGTTGTTGTAACGAACAAAACAAAGAAAAGTGCATAATGAAAGTCCCTTAAAGCGAAAACTTTTAAAAACTGAATACCTGACATCAAAAGTGTATTTAAGCACCTATATAACTGTTGAAACATGGTATTTTTGTCCCAAACATGCCATTATAAGTTATTAGCTTGCATACTTATTGTTACGGAATTATTTCGGCAGATTTTGTAATTCGGCTAAACTATCTTTCAGCTGGCGACGTTCAAGTGTGTAAAGGAAAGGCATTTAAAAGACGCATCATAAATAAAACGTGGAAGGAAAGATTACAATTCGCCAAACTATTTTACCACTTGTTATCGTTCCAGATGTTTCAGTCAGACCCTTTTGCCGCCAATTCAGTGACTAGAGGTTACTGGCATCACGCTTGTCTTCGGATAGCAAACAATGGTAGTTTCACTAATTTCGATTACTTTCTTGATGGATTCCGTATCAGTTTCAATACCTCAATGACTTCATCAGCCGAATTACAGACATTTCTTGACCAATACTCCAACGCCACAATGCTAAACTTTGCCTATTGCTCGCCTGGTACGAACACATCTTGTTTTTCTGGTAAGTCAAACTTTGCAATCATCCCCTCTCGTGTGTTATACGCTCATTGTAATGCCCTGTAAATTATCCTATTAAATGACAGGTTACACAAGCAAAAGTTTTGTGGGGAAAAAGTATATCACCGATTCAGAAATTTACTCAATCTATTCGGCTCCTTTTGCATGTGGACTCGGAGATGAAACATCTTTACTAGAATGTGACGATGAAATAACGGGAAGCAACATACTTCTAAAAATCGCCGAATTTCCATTTTGTCCGTGCAGTAAGTTTGACACATTTTCCACTTTTTAAATAACATTTGGTTGGTTGCATTTTTTGTCCAATGAGTAAGCGCATGTTCAATAACTTATAAATTTTATTGTTGCCCAGAAGAGACCTTATATATCACGTCTGCCTCAAGCATGCCATGTGACAGACAAAGCTAGAAAAATCAGGCCTGATTACAGTAATGATTGTACATTCATTGGTGCTAATAAATTCTGCCTACCCCTCCTTCATATGCGTGCACATCTTAATTCTTAAACGTTTACTTAGGGGGGGGGGGTGTAAGCGCATGTTCAATAACTGCCTACCCCCTCCTTCATATGCGTGCACATCTTAATTCTTAAACGTTTACTTAGTTCAAGTTTGTGTCATAGATTGAGCAATGCGTATAAAAATTGACCAAACTATTTATGTTAAAGAATTCTGTACTTTCGGATGGACACTAGCTGGACAAGCGTGCTTTCAAACGAGCCTCACTGAAACCTTCAATTTCGATTCGTATTATCGTGGAGAGGTTTGCAACGATTCCACTCCGGCCGTTTTGAGCCAAACTTCTCGAAAACTTGGTGTATCGAGCTTAGTCGATGCGACATTTGTCACCGGAGACCTGCCATGGGTTGGATTGTACCGCAAACAATTTGATAATTTCTACCTGTGGTAGTAAGTACTTCATTCGTGTGGGTTGTTTCTATCATTCACCAATTTTTGAGCCTTTTTTCACTTAAATTTCCTCCCACTAAACTGTTTTTCACCTTACTTACGAAAGAGCTACTTTAAATACACTGAGAATATCAGAATATTTTGTTATCTAGCAATAACGAGACAATGGCGGCAGTTCGGGCGTCAGCTTTTGACATCTGTGGTCACTTCGAAACCACCAAAAGTTTGACACTTTCTGAGTATGTAACCGCCGTGCCTGGCGCTGGTCCCGCAGTACCTGGCGCTGTTCTAAGACCAAGAGAAGTGGATATTTTGGACGGAGTTTGTACAGAGTTACGCCCGGTAGTTTGCGAGCAGGAGGCCGATGACTTTCCATCGTCAAAACCAGTCAAGGTTAGTCGGTTTCTTCACGTGAATGGTGGTAAAGTTGTTTTATTAACAACGCCTCAAAAACGTATACACTTTATTTGATTTGATGAATTTGTAACGGGTTTTTTTCACGGTATTCGAAGAACCAGTCGTTTTTATGTTTGGGGTCAAGCACCCTGGACCATTTGCCCAAGCTCATGTCGCCGTTTTTTGTGAGCATGGCTTCTCTGCACGGTCAATAGCAACAACAACAGTCTGGGGACGTTTTTGTAACGCATTGTTAAAAGAAGGATAAAGGGTGACACAGTATTTAGTCTGCAGCTTACACAAAAACTTCATTTCCAACTTGCTTTTTTATTGTTTTCCAGGTGATTTTTGTTGTGGCAAAAATCAATGACACGTCATCTTGGCCTGACTTCAGACTAGCTCTAAGGCTAATGGTGAGTTTAGTTCGAGCTCAAAATGTTACTTACATATTCGAGGAGCATCCACTGGCCCAGTCATCTTTCACGGACCAAGAGCAAGCACACCAGGTAAAAATATTTATATAAATGAACTGTGTTAACAAACCGCGGTTACAAATCAAAAAAAGTTGATAATATGTTACTTTCTCTATTTATCAAATAACGCTTTAAAACTGGGCGAAATTAGGTTGTCTGGTTTCATCAATCTCTGTAAAAATCATGTAAGTCTGGGCTGAGTAACATAACATAGGAAAGAATAACCCTTAAACAAAATCTAAAAACAGTGGAAATATCGTCTAAATAACGATTAACAGTCCTGTTGATATCATTGTGAACCTCGACTAGAACCGCTGCTCCTTACACCAACCGTATTTTCCAATAGTTTTCATAGTTTTGGTACAACAGAACAAATTCATTTCACATATTTTTTTCAGCACATTGATCAATCGCAGTTTGAGCCCCTTCCCACGCTTATGTTTGCCGAATTATATTACCGGACTCAGGTTTTAAATGTGCTTCCTCGGATCGAGTCCGGTTATCGAATCTTTGTGGTGTTAACTACTTCCATTTCGTTAAACGTTTCATCAGAAGTGCAGACTTTGCGGGAGAGTCTCGCTGGAATCGGCTCTGTTTTTGTATTTGGTACGTAAACTGTAACACGAGTCGGTCACAACAAGTATTTTATTGAAATCTAAATTGCTTTTGCAAATATGCACTGTTTCATCAAACATTTTATGCATACTTTTTATTGATCTGAATTTGACATTTTGGTGGATTTGCCTAAAACGCAATCTCGCTCTGCAAACGATACGGCTCAACCAATGTTCTTGTGTTGTGTTTGCAGGTTTCAACGACACAAATCAAACTTATCTTGAAAACTTGGCTACACATTCTGATTTTGCTTTGTACATCAGTGACATACAGAATTACGAATCCCTTGCATCTCCGTTTGGCGCATTTTTATGTGGTAGGTGATTTAGTTAAGTCCAAATGTAACAACAATCAGTGTATAAATTATATCAAAACGGTTGTTATGTTAAGGCGTGAAGGAAGTTCAACAAATTGGCACCACTTATGCACAAACGACCGAAGCTGCCACAACAGAGGCCGCAACAACAGAAGCGGAAACTACAGAAGCTCCCACAACAGAAGCTCCCACAACAGAAGCTCCCACAACA
>QLIY01002275.1:1946-20839 GCA_003260075.1 Phallusia mammillata | reverse complement strand
ACTCGGTCTGTTCGACTTTCACACAAGATCATCAATCCGGTTAATCGCATATTTTATTGAAAATATATGCGAATATCCGGTTTATGCCATAAACGCGATTTACCGGCCGATTTTCTTGACAAGCAATGGGCGACGGTTTGGGATTTTTGATTGTGATGCAATTAAACGGATTATGCGATTAACCGATATGCGATTAACCGGATTCGTCTGTATATGCAACGTTTTTACAGGATGACCGAACTAGCTCATTTTTAGAATCAGCAATTTCGATTGTTACATCATATTTTACACATTGTTGCCTAATTGTAGGCCATTGTTTCCACACAAAGCAATAAAGCACATTCGACTCTCACTTTGCTACACTTGTGTATTTGTTATGTATTACAAGATTGTTTTTTAATATAGCTCATGACATAAATAAACAATCTTACAATATGTTTGTTCGACATCAATAGTGCAGCCCTCGACTTACTTAAAAGTTTGTTTTTGGCCCCCAAAGCCGTTTGAGTTTGAGACCCCTGCTTTAGGTACAGCAAAATCATAAGGCCAAGTACGAAAGTAAAGTACAAACATGGCCATGTCTTTCATCAATTTGGACAAATATTTGGAAACTACTCCTTTTTAAAACTAAACTTTAATTAATTACAAAAGAATTGTCAAAATCAACAACTGATAATACAACATTCTTTTAGATTGAAACCAGTGAAAATGGAACGCTGTGGGATGAACTAACAAATTTACAACTAGACCAGAAAAACAAATTAACATTTGAAACGCAACATTTTTCATTGTAAGTAAAGAAAAGCAATGCTTCCACCAAACACATGCGGATCACATTGCAGTAATAGCAGTAACGTTAAGTTTTACAACTGACCTTGTACGATTGCAGTTTTCGGGCAGTCATTGACAACATTAAGATAAAGTTAGGATTGGTGAAGGTCAAGTTGCTGAAATGCTATGAAATAATGGGCACAAGCCAAATTATGTGCAAAATTGTGGATGTTGGATATTCAACCACTGAACAGACAGAAGAAAAACAGATTTTTGAGGACAGCTTTCCAATAAGGTAGATAAGTTTTGTTTAAACCTTACCTATCAGTGGGTAAAATGATTCCAAAGTTGTTGCACTCCCAATGCCATACTCATTGTTCAACCAGACAGAAAAACTATATCATCAATCAATAAAATATATACATCAATAAAATGTATATTTTTTCAGACATGAAGATAGAAATATTGTACTGTTCTTGAAAAATAAGTATTACAAAATTGGACCAAAAAGTTCAGAACAGATCAACGACATTTGGAACCGTCATGTGGCACCAGCTAATTTCTATTGTAGCCCTATAGTGGGATCAACAACAGTCAAGCAAAATGCTATAACTGACAAATTTACATTTCACATTTTTAAGCGAAACCCTAAAGGTTCACAAAAACCACCAAGAGAAATACTGCACAGAGGACATTTCTTTCTTCGAAAATTAAATAGTAAGTTGATGCATTTTGAAATGGTAATTGTTTTATTTTATCAGATATCAAGGGCATTGGAATTCCAATTTTGAAAAAGTACATAAATGGTACAGAAAAAGGTTAAATACAACTGTAAATAGAGCACATAATTCAAACAACTTATAGCTAAAAGATGACTTTAATTGCAACCTTTAGCAATTTAGGGAAACTAAATAAAACATAAATTTGTGAATAAGGTTTTCCAAGCTACACTTGTGAATAAGGTTTTCCAAGAAACCTCATATAGCTACAATTCATAACTTCACAGATCTTGATGCAAAAATGTTATGCATTCTAGAGTAATGTATACTTACCCAACAGTAATTTTGCAGATTCAAAACTTGGGGCTTTTAACACAGCACATATTGGCGAAGCAATTAATTCTCCAATTGGCACACACGGTGATGTCAACATAATTACTAACAACTACATTAATGGACAAAAAGTGGAAGCAATGTAAATTCTGCATTTTTTATGTTAGTTTTTTGTTATGAAATGAACCATGTATTTCATCTTTTCCAAAATGTAGTTGAAATACAAAAAAACAAGATTGTGTAAAAAAAATAAACGGATCAATTTGTTTTGTTGTAGTGTATTTCAATAGTTTTCATTATTAACTGAACATTTAGACGGAAAATAAAATGACTAAGTTGTGCTGAAAAAATGTATGTCATTTTAATCACTGTGTGTAGAAAAATGTGTAAAAAAATTAAGTAAAAACTGTGTGATGTCATTTGCTTGATGACTGTAAATTTCATAGAGGATTGGGATTACGAAACTAGGTGGTTTATAAGTAAAACACGTATGATTTAAACATTGATGACAAAACTCAGCTTAAAGTCCATGTTGGTATTCAAACAAGTAAAGCAAAAAGCCTCTATGTACAGGAAAACAGGAAATCGCAGATAAAAATATTACTAAAAAACTGCTGTTGCATAAACTTTGGGGACACCTATTACTGGTCAGTTCAGTGAAAAAAACAACCTAAAAATTGTGTATGTAACATAATCAATGGTTTTGGATTAATANCAAAACTCAGCTTAAAGTCCATGTTGGTATTCAAACAAGTAAAGCAAAAAGCCTCTATGTACAGGAAAACAGGAAATCGCAGATAAAAATATTACTAAAAAACTGCTGTTGCATAAACTTTGGGGACACCTATTACTGGTCAGTTCAGTGAAAAAAACAACCTAAAAATTGTGTATGTAACATAATCAATGGTTTTGGATTAATATGCATTATTTTGTTTTAAAAGCACATTAACTCTACAAACCATCAAAAATATACTGAATGTCTTCAACTACTGCACTAAAGAAAAGCACATTTAATATTGCCTTTTAATTTAAAACTCTTTTTACTGCACATACCACAAATAAAAATTTATTTAATTTAAGTTTTAATTGGTGATAGAAAACATGCAGCTACATTGTATTAAAAAGCATTTATTGCTTAGATACAAGATCCAAAAATGAAAAAAAAATGCTATTTCATAAGTGAGCATTTTACCAGCAAAACAAATTTACTATAATAATAATTGCCAATGAAAATGTTCCCTAAAATCCATAGTGGACCCTAGGGGGACCGCATCCAAACCTATAAAGCTAAAAATTCACACTTTCGTAGCTGCTGTTGTCTTCTGCGTGATATCTTGATGTGGGCTAAAGTGTGTCTTAACCCAGAAAGATTAAATGTCACATTTGGCATTTCTTGGATGTTTGAAATAGAACACAAAACTGAGTATTCTCCCTGTATCATTGGCATGACTCTCGCCAGTGGGCCAGCAGATTTAGGTATCGCCAAACCATGTATTGCAACTTGCCAATACCCCTAGGATGTAATTTTGTGATAGTGGAAGTCTCCGTTGAATGTACTGGATTATACCATTCAAAGCTGCTGTGGGGTTTCTTTTCCGGAAAAAGTGATTTGAAACACTCTTTTGCTCAAACATTTGGTTATAAACAGGTTTAATTCCGTTGACAGTGATTTCAGGGTTCCCATTTCAAATATGCCATCACACTTGCAACAAAAGATATACCAGGATCCCTTGTGTCTTCAACATAGATCTGGTTTTCTGGTCTAGAATCGGATACAACAACTCCACTGCACTTGATAAAAATTGGTTACGCAATTTGCTTTAAATTATATGACAAAACAATATCAGACATCAGAGCTATACTTACGCGCCAGGTGCTGTTATACGATTCTAGTGCACTCCCTTAGCAGGACGCAATAAACCTTTCTCGTTTTCGCGGCAACAGTTTCGCGCCATTTTCCGGAAAATCTGACACCATACCTTGCGGTAGACGATAGGTGACGCAGAGACCACTTTTCCCATTTAGGACGTCATTAAATAACAAAAAAACATTTCCACGTTTCGTATTTTTCTTTGTTTTCTTGTTTTTTAATGTTCATACAGGTCAGAAATGTTACTCTTTCCACAACTTTTTTAATTTCTTAGTTAGAAATGCACTTTTCTGATTAAAGCAGGGAGTCGAACCGGAACTGAATCCTAACCCGCGAACCGGTTTGAGCGGTTTATTTCATTAAACCCGAACCGCAAATTTTGATTTCCTAAAAACCCGAACCGGAGTAGAACCGTATGTTTTGTTTGGCGTTGGACCTGAACTGGAACCAATTCGGGTAAAAAATGCAGCTTTTATAACATATTTTTGTGATTTTTCAAAACAGCGCACCGAAGAAATATACGCGAGATAACAGCTATAGGGCGTGTCAAAAACAACGAATTTAAAAGTGTCCCACAGTGCACGGTTAAAATTCTTCTTCTTTAGGTAAAGTTAACATAAACGAAAGACGATACATTTTAAAAACCTGAACGGACCCACCCACTCAAAACAAAACGAAGTAAACCTGAACCGAACCTAAACCCATATGACAAGCGGTTCGACTCCCTGATTTAAACCTTTAATTTATTGCTCACTTTTCCATTTTTGCTGTACGAAAATTGAGGTTAGGCTACTAAAATGTTCAATATTATTCGTCACAAATATTAACTTTTTTGCTGCAGTTGAATGTAGCCTAGTCGCAGAAAAACGTTAATTGAAAACGTTTTTAATTCGATACTTGGTAAGGTTACTATAACAAATGAACTCACACATAATTCAATTAATGAACGTTTCATAAACATAAAATGTAACTAAACAAATTCGTCAATTTATATAATTAGTCGTCAATATGTCCAGTGACGTTATTAACATGTTGCATTACTTCCATACAAAAACGTTTTCCACAGACGCTTTTAACAAACATTAACATAATATTCAAATAACGATCAAGATGTCACAAGCTGCTTTTAGACTATTGATTTTGTAAACAAGCGAGTTTCTAGGTTAAATAAATCCTGAATGTTGTAGTTAAGGTTGAAATGTAGTGAGGAATTTTATTTAGCGTTGACCGTTAGTCCTACAACTCTACTAGGAAATAGCGAAACGACCATTCTGTACGTCAAAAAGTTTGAACACCACTGACCTTGGCCTGGAACTAGTCTATGCGGCCTAAACGAGTGCCGATAAACCGTTTGGTGGCCTTTACAAACAAAAAGGTTCCCCACCCCCTGTGTAGCCTATAGTCCAGTGGTTCTCAAACTTTCATATTATTTTCAAAACGGTCCCTTTGAGGGCTCGCGGTCCTGAAGGCTAAATGTGTATTTCATAAAAACCAAAGTTGATTGCAGGATTTTAGCTAGTTATGCAAAATTGCGCAAAAAAATCATCCAAAGACAGCTTGTGACATCACAGACAAGACAAAAAGCAGTACGATTGTGCGCGAACAATTGCATTTTTGNCGATTGTGCGCTAACGATTGCATTTTTGATAGTTGTCATTCAATAAAGGCTATTGTTTAGCAATGGAGACAGTCGATTCTCAATTCTACATTGAGTTAAACTTATTTAGTGGCACAAACTGACGCCAAATAAGATTATAGAATCACATTAACCGCTTCGCGGGCCCCCCAAAATTGCCTCACGGACCCCAGTTTGAGAACCGCTGCTATAGCCAGTCTATCCTTTTGATATTTCATCACAGGACAGTTTTGAATGAGGATCCTCTCAGATTTAGCCTATATTCCTTTTTCGTGTATGGATCAACCGCATTTAGCCCAGTCCTTGTCTAGCCTACATTTATTAGATCATTTAAACATATATTATTCGCCTATATACACGTACCTACCTCGCACAGTCAGAATTTTCTAGCTGTAACCCAATTGTCAAAACCCGGTACAGTCAAACTTCGATACTATGCCACCCTTTGGGACCGAGAGAAAGTGACATAGTAGCGAGGGTGGCATAATAGCGAGGGTTGTTTTTAAACATAACCTTGTTGTACTGTAATTCCACGTTGTGTTGTACAATTATAATTTAGTACAGTATACAGTATAATTTATTACAAAAATACGGATAGATCGTGCCTAGAACAAACAAGATTTGTTAGTTTGTCATGACACATGCACAAAACGGCGTTTACATAACTCGTTGCAATGCCGTGAAACCTCTTAACATAACCACGTTTGTTTATTCAACGATTTGTTTTTCGTGTTTTCTCTGTTTTATCATGAGCTTAAACCGAAAGTTGTCAAAAGGCCCAATTTTTCAATCCATAACCAGACCGTTAATACAGTAATACTGTTCTCTCATGTGTCATAGTATCAAGGGTAAGGGGTGGTAAATATATTTTCTATTGTATTTAGTTGGTGACGATCAAAAATGGTATAGTAGCGAGGGTGGCATAATAGCAAGGTGGCATAGTATCGAAGTTTGACACTGCCATGAAATGCAAAATTCGATAAGCCGAAACACAGTAGTTGCTTGAAAAGCACAGTCAGTAAGTAGCCTACTCGCAACACGAAAAAGAGAAAACTTCCCGTCCCCAATTTTAGCGTCTTGTAGGCGAACCTGCAGCAGTTTTCACAATTCTGTTCATAAGAGACTCGAAAGGTTTAGGTTTTAAC
The DNA here is from genome assembly GCA_003260075.1 of Phallusia mammillata. Taxonomy (NCBI): domain Eukaryota; kingdom Metazoa; phylum Chordata; class Ascidiacea; order Phlebobranchia; family Ascidiidae; genus Phallusia; species Phallusia mammillata. Next base: position 14,365 of record QLIY01002275.1, on the reverse strand, counting down.
TGTTGGCTGTGCTGTTTTTGACGCATACGGCCACCTACATTCATACAAAACAACTTTTTGCGTCTTATAAGAAAGCAATACTCTATATTAAAAGGACCGGATCGCCCCTGTATGTCCATTAGTTTTAGTGAACTTGTGAAACTTTCTGTTTTGTAACTTATTTAAAACAAACTGACAAATTTATTTTTGTGATAGTAACGCTATTTTATCAAAACTGCCGGGTTTGGAAACATGTAACAACATGCGATACAACGCATGTTTGGTGTCGCCTAAGATATTTATTAAAACCGTCCGGAATTCTGCTCACGCAGATATAGCAAACCTAGTGTTTATAGTGTTCCAAAGTAAAACATACTGCTGTCCTTCTTTTCGCTCATTTGCCTTCCTGCTTTGCATATCGTACAAATTTATCCTTATGGTGTCGATTAACAATTGCTGTATTGTTTCCAGACTCAAAGAAAGGGGATGCAGCCGTTGCGCCACCAGGGCCCGTAACAGTCAAAGGGGCCATAAATTTTAAAACTAAAATGCCCCAATCAATGACGTGTCGATTTTTAGTGTTATTATGAAGCTAAAAAGAGTTAGTTGTGGTCCAGTATAGCGCTTTGGTTCTCTTTAAGGGATGGCAATACAGTACGGTACGTATTGCGTTGGTCGTACTACGTACCTCGCTGAGAAGAGCGTATACCGTACAACCATACTTACGTCAAAAAACGAAGGTCCACCCAGCAATTACATGCCATGCCATCGAACAAACTTTTAACTTAGATGTTTGACTATACTCGCTACAGCCACTTACTGTCATGGCATAACATCAACAATGTGCAAAATCAAACCTGGCGTATCATTAAATCTTCGCTATTAAGCTGAACTTGTAGGACGAAGTATTGCGAGTGAAAGTTTGTTCGAGAGCAACGCGAAGTTGTGTAACAAGAGCAAACCAGAACAAACCAATATTTTACTGCCGAGTCTTTTTAATAAACAGAAGGTTACAATCGTTTTAACTGTGTGATGTAAGAAGTTGGTTTGACGATTACGAATTGTTCTGAAAAAGCTTTAAATTTAAACGAAAGTAACCTTTGTGGCATGTGTGACTACTTTGGCATGGCTGTATTGTACGCCGGTACGTTTTATAGCTGTGGCCTGTATCCAAAAGTCGACGCTGGCATTTTACTGATAGTGAACTATATTTTAAAGGGCTTAGTCACCCCGCGATTGCCAGCTGGTAATCTGATAGCCTGGACTGGTCAAAGTTTGGTACGTAACTTCTGTTTGTCAGGCGATTGTTTCGTGTCGCTGAGACTCGTTCCGACTTTCATTTGCGTCGTATTTAAAAACTGCGTTTAGTCTATGCGCCAACTAATGTGTCGGTAAAATGCGGGGTGGTATTTATGAACGAAAATGTTCCCCAAACCTGCTCTACTATATATTCCAACCATAAGTTGCTTGGGATTTACGGGAATAAATTATCAGTCAAAAAATACAAAGCTTCGTTCAACACGACAAGTAAACCAAAACCTTTCAAAAATCGTTAATGATTGTTCCCATGCATTCGAGTAAATGAGGACTTTAACCATGCAACGTTTAGGAGCAAAAAAATACAAACCATACATACCAAAGGCCGACCAAACATTGCCGCACGAAAAAAGGGGTATATTTTTCGTGTTGTGTTCTTGGTCCTAATGTTTGTGAGAAAAAAGTACGAACTTGGAGCAAACAACAAGGTCTAAAAAGTTTGGGAATTCTTCAGTATATGTTTGTAGGTAATAAGGAAGCTTTCTTGCATGTGACGCCCTCGTTTCAATTAACATGGCGTCATACTTCCGTCAATTCAAATTAGCTAGCAAGTGTTTGAGCAGTCTTACGCTTGAACTGAAACGAGTCTACACAAGCCTGGGCAAGTATCAAGCAGTCCGTTGTACTAATATTTGTCTACTTCAAAGACAATGTGGAAAGTCACACTAGGATAAGTATTTGGAAACTTGATCTCACAAGCGTAGTACTGGTGTCTATGTATCAAGCGACATTCAGTACAAGCTAACCAAGTACGAGATCGAACTACAAAACAGGAACTTTTTAAGCAGCCAAAGTCCGAGTTAGACAGAGATTTTACTTTTTTACTATTATCTGAGTTTAACTAGATTTGCAAATTCAAGGGACAGCAGTAATAGAACAAACACTTCTTCACACACAATTCTACGTCAGTTACCTACGCCGGCAAATACGTAACATTTACCCTTGTATTTTTTCGGTGGTACTAAATACCGTATGATACCGAATGTGACCTCATGTGATCACACGGCAGGAAGTTGGAAAGGACTTGAATATGCTTTTCCGAAAAAATAAGTTTGCTGACTTTTGAAAGCGCTAACGGTTAGAGCTTTTCGCGTAGGGTGAAGGTTTGTAATTAAAATAAACCAAGAATCTGGTCTATTTCACCCTTGTTGGGGCTTATATTCTCACATTTCACATACCTTGGGAGTATTTTAAGCGGAATAACGTGCGGTATTTAGTACCACCCGTATTTTTTAGCGAACGAAAAAAGATAATGCAAAAACACTGCCCCCCCCCCCCCCCCCCCCCCCCCCCCCCCCCCCCCCCCCCCCCCCCCCCCCCCCCCCCCGCTTCACGCACATTGGACGAAAAAAGGTTCTACATGCTTTACCCGTGATCGGTCTACAAAATCTATACACACGTTAAAACAAAGATGGCCAACAATAATAAGAAGTGTTCGTGCAGCGAAGTAATCTCACTGGCAAAGGTTTGTTGTAAGCCTGCCGAACGTTTGATAAATTGTACATTTGACAGCATTAATAGGGTTTTAGCAGCAACTTTTTTGGTTATATGTACGTGGTACTAATTAGGAGCCCCCCCCCCATACATACACTGTTCACTAGAAACAAAAAAAACATCCCATATTTTAAATAAATAAAGACTGAAAAGATACATCGTTTGAAAATAATAGGTTTACCTAAATATTGTTAACAAACAAAATATGTAAAAGGTTTGAGAAACAGTCTATGGGCCTAACTTTTCAGAAGTGCAGGCCTGCAGGAATAAATGCAGTTTTGCTGTTTTCTTTGCAGGTGCTAGGGAGAAAACTTCTAAGCTGCTTTTGCAGATCACAAGAAGAAAAGGAAGCATCCCAACCCCTGGTAAGAACAAACCATATCATTAAAACTTGATTAAAGTGGGTTCTGGATTGTGTCCACCAGCCACATAAAAGTTTTATTTAATTTAAAGTTGCAAAATGTAAGTTTTTGTACACAAACAAAAACTCACAGTTGTAATGCTCATCAAAAAAGGTATAAACCTGGAGATAACTTTTAATGTAAACATGGGCAGAATTTAAGTTTTTGACACAAGACAATGACCGTATTTTGTACCTGTAAATATTTGAAATCTTGCAGTAATGTAGACACTGTGTAGACACAATTTTTTAGACTGGGACTTAATTCTAGTGGGTTTTGTTTCTACTATTAAACCTTGTAAACATGTACTCCTAGTAAAAGATTATCATAACCCAAGTAAACATTAAAACTTGTCAGTAAAAAACTATCCATATTTTAAAAGGTCAAAAAACTAAAATGCGCAAGGCAGCTTCTTAGTGCGTGCTATAGATACAATCAAGCAGTTGCCTAGAATTGGTCTCGAGTGTGTGTTGCTTTGTTAAAATGATGGTTTTGTCAATGCTTATTTTGTACATTAAGTTTGCAAAAAAGCAAGAGATTAGCAGGCCATAAAGGTTTAGTTCAAATAGTTTATTTTATTGAACTTAGTAACAGTGCGGTTACAATCCTTTAAACATCAAGGAGTTGCAGAGATGAACACCCTGTTTTGTTCTGGCTTCTAATAAGTATGACCCTCTAGTGATTTTTGTCCATGTTTATTTCACCGTTTTAACTGCTGGGAAGTTATAAAATTGTGGACTTGGTAACCCAAATTTCAATCACAAAATACTTACAATTTTGTCAGTTTGATTTCCCTTTAAAATCCTCAATTGAACTTTCAGGCCGACAGCTTAGAGCAGGGGTTCTTAACCTGGGGTGCACGCACCCCCAAGGGGTGCGAGAACTGTTCCTAGGGGGTGCGAGGATGCTGAATAAATAAGGTTGGTTAGGTCTATTCTATTTAAGCAATTACAAAAGGGGGAGCGAAAATTGGTTAGTGATATGAAAGGGGGTGCGAAAATTGGTTGGTGATTTGAAAGGGGTGCAGCAAGGAAAAAAGGTTAAGAACCACTGGCTTAGATGTTTTCTGCACAATCAAATAATGAAGTTAATTTCATTTACAGCAAAGTTAGGTTAGTGAGAACATAGCAGCTAAATGTTATGTTTTGGGGGGTACCATATACTTGAGTCTTAAAGCATGATTGGCAACCAAATCCTCAATTGAAATGATGTCTCTTAGTCTGTTTGTGGTGTTGTAAATGTTTTTGCCAAACAAAATTACTTGCAAGGTAGCCAAACCACATGCCTTAAAATGGCCAAATGCTTTCAATAATACATTCTTTATGACATGTTGTTTATGTAAAACAGATATCCGTTTACAGGCAAATTATTGGCAATCATTACATAACAATAAATCCATTATAATTATAAGATAGAAACATTTCCTAAAACCATGCTTCTTTAACTCTACTGATTGATGAAATGTTACAACACTATTGTTGTACAACACCACTTGATGCAACCCTGTAGCATGAAATTATGGGAAATGCATGTATTACGAACAGTGTTGCTTTTGTTCACAAACAGACCATTTCTCATCTCATTGCCATGCAAAATCGTGCAATCAGCGCAATTTTATGTATCAGTTTTGCTTTACATGGAACCCTAACATTAGTGTGTAAAGTTTTTAGGAAATCTGACCCATTACATAATTGGAAATCAAAGTGATTTAAATTTGATGAATGTTCGACATATGTTAAACAAGAAAAGAATACAAAACAGATTTCCTTAGACCTAACAGTTAAAGAGTGTACCATAACAAATTTCGAGGCCACATTAATTTAAAAAAAATGTTTACAAACATGGGTGCTTAGTGCAAACTTGTAAAAACAATTATAAAAAGGACAAGGGGTAGGCAAACGTCATAAGAGCTGCAAGGAATTCAAGGCAAATTTGTCCCTTTTGATGAGAATCTTTGGACTGGTCGTCATTGGTCAGTCATTTATCGTTTGAAGGAGTTTGCGTTTAAGCCAGCTGTTGACATATTATGACACAGAACAAGCTCAGATCAGAGACTGCACACTGCCCATTTAGCGACGACATAAATGGGGCGATATCTTTGCCGATACGCGCAACGGTTTGAGCTATAATATGGTACATAAGTTTGACTTAATTATTCTGATTTTTAGGTATTTTAATCTGATACTTACTGAACTTCATTTCTGTTTTAAAAATAAATATGCTCTGCAAGTATTAAGTTCGGTTCCGCTTGAACTCGACCAGCAAGATTTCAGCATTTACAATGGAAAAGGATAGGAAAAAGCGGTGTTGTCGTCTGTTTTTTTCGTGTTTACGTGAAGCGTAGGCTTTTAAATCAGATATTATTGGTTGTTAAACAAGCTAAAATACTTTTTAAAAGATATAAAGGTAAAACACCCATCCGGCCCATGGAAATACAGGCCCAAGGTAGTGGCAGAAAGCGAGATTTCTGATATGACCACATGTGTTTTGTCAAAATTGGCTATAGGTTAGTTGTAAGTTGTCAGCTCTCTCCTAAATGTATGTAGAATGTATTGACTAAAATGCAATACTCCCAAACGATTTATTTGTCTTAAGGGCTGTGGTAAAACTTTTCTTTTGAAACTAATGTTGTGGTGATTTTTTTCTAGAATACAGTGACTTTAGAATGGTAATAAGTTGTTGATAGGCTCTAACTTAAGAAGATGGAGTTGCGTCACCACAGCAACCATGCTTAAACTCATCAAATGTGAAACCAAAACACAAGTTTATTGTTACTATTAAACCAGCCGTTTCTGTTATGTTTTGTAACAGACTAGATTTGTATGCACCTTGCTACTTCAAAGTTCAGAGATAGACAATTCCAAAGTGTATCTTTTTTGCTGCAAAACAATACATTTGTTTACTAAGTGGTATTTGTGTGAAGGCTCAACAGATGAAGACTTTAGCTGGTAGAGAAAAAGAAATTACATGCAGATGTAGTGGTTGCTTTGCCAATTTTACCACATGAACACAAATAAAAATGACTTTGACTTACGCAAATGTCACAACTCAAAGATAAACAATAGATGGAATATATGACTGAGCAATGTACAAACATTCAAAAAATTTTGCTTTAATGATGGAATAAACAAAAAACACATAAAAAAGTAGGCAGTTGATTTGAAAACAGTCCAGCCTTAATTGTATTTTAAATGCAATACCATAAAGCTTGTCAAATGCCTCAAAAATTATATATTAAAATTAATGGCAATATCGATTAAATAATGCATGATACTATTTCCAGTTTCATCCTGATCATCAAACTAAAATATCAGGGATCAACACCTATGAGATTGGATAGTTTAAGCTGCAAAAACAACATCTAAAATCACTTTTGTGTAAAAATGTTAAATTGATAAAACAACACAACTACCAGAAAAAAAGCGAAATGACAAAATTGATTGCATTTTAAATGTGTAAGGCCTGACATGGTCTTTATTTGATGATGACTGATTTTAAAATTTTGTGCCATTCCTTTGAGAACATATGCTGTTTCCAGTTTCATCCTGATAATCATCAAAATAATATAGCTGGAATCAACACCTATGAGGTTGGTTAGTTTGAGCTGCTTGAATTGATTTTAAAAAAAAAACAAGTACCAGAACAAAAGGCAATGTGATAAAATTTATTGCAGTTTAAATGTGTTGGGCATAGCATGGTCTTTATTTATACATGACAGATTTTAAAATTTAGTTACATTCTTTTGAGAACATTTGTAACTGCCAGCAATTCGTATTACATCTCTTTTCGCAAATATAATCTATAGATGTTGGCAATGGTTCATTTTTCGTCATCTATGCACATCCAAAAAATTGGTAGCAAATTTCGTACATTCAATCCCCACCTATGCCGTTTTTTCTGCCTGCGGAAGGTTTCTTTCTTTAATACGTTTTCAGAAGTTGTCAAGTTGATGAACCAATCAGTAAAATTTAATTCAAAATCCTACGCTTCACGTAAACACGAAAAAACAGACGACAACACAACTTTTTCCTATCCTTTTCCATTGTAAACGCCGCAATCTTACTGGTCGCGTTCAAGCGGAACCGATCTTAATAAAAATCGCAGTGTGCAGTCTCTGCTCAGATCAAAACTTAAGAGCTGCAAACGGTCAAAGATAAAGCAGAAAAAATTAAAAGAAAATCTGAGAAAGACATGACAGCACTGTTGGCAGCAAAAAACAATCACCAGAAAACAATTATGGACGCTCAAATAGAGCTGTCTCACAAAAAACAAGAAAATGATTTGGGTATCACTGAAGCCGAGGAATTGGGATTTTTTCAATTTGTTCAGCGGAGCTGGTACCCCAGTCATCAAACAGACATGTTATATTGTACCTTCGCTGCATATCCAATAGCTTCTTGTTTGTTCCAACAACTATATCACATATGTCTCACCCGTTCCATGTCAACACAGTCAAGCCTGTTTACTCTGATACTCTGATAGTCACATGAAACGAAGAAACCTGATACATTGGTCATCTACAAGCAAAAGGAGCATTATAAAAAGCTACATTTACTATAGCTGACAAGAAAGCTCCACATCCTTGTCTCATTGGCAAGAAATCATATTATCTTTTGCCCCCCCCCCCCCCCCCCCCCCCCCCCCCCCCCTCCGACTTTGGGGAGAAAAAATGAGCATAATCATTGGTTGATGGTGAAGGCCAACCAACTTTGTTTTAATTGGTTTTCGCCTCACCATATAGTCCATGCCTGCATTTGTGATCAAAAGTGCAAACACTGCAATTTGCCAAATCAAACCATGTTGCATAATGAGAAGCGAACCTCAATACAAACATTTGCGCTATCAACCGCAGCAGAACTGAGCACATATCACACCTACAATATCCTCAACACCGGCAGACGTAGTGTGGTTGAAGGACATTCCTGTTTATGGTCAAGATCTTGGTGGTGCATGAAGTATGAGGTTCTGATACTATGCTTTGCACAACTAAATTTACAAGGGTGAACAGTATGCCAATAAAATCGCTGTTTAGGTGGAAGCAAGCTTCAGCAGGGTCATGAAGTGCCTATTATGGAGCAAGGTATTAAAGACAACCCAATACCTATTATAAAGGTTCTTTAGGTCGATGCCCTTTCACAATTGTTGGACCGCATTTCTACCTTGGTGGAAGTTATCTGACATGACCACATGAGAAACTTGAGTGTTCTGGATTTTGCCAACAAAAAAGTGGAGATACTCATTGGGGCCAACAGCCAGGAAGCTCACTCGGTCCAGGATATGCAACATGGTGGGTAAGGACAGCCGAATGCCAACTACACATGCCTCGGATGAACTTTGGTCGGACCTGAATCTTGAAAAGGAAATGAACCCCCCCCCCAAGGTGGAATTGTGGATAATGCATAGCTCCATAAGATCTTTAAGCATATCTTCAATCAAAACTTTATTGACAAATGCCTGGCAGTCATTCTGTATTCTGTTGGGGACAAGCAGGCGTTGCATATCATGGAGTTGCCATGCAATCGAGGAACAGTTGGAGGAAGACTTAAGTTTCAATCGATTTAGCAGAAAAGGCTGAAGATGAAAGTGGTTGGTATCAGAGGTTACTTAATTTGCCCGGGTGGCCTATTCCACTCTGATACTAGACATTCAAAAACTACAGCTCTTACAAAACTGTTTTATTATTTGAACATTTTTCACTGCGTTATATTTAGCGTTTCTTGAAGTTCCAAAAACTTGTTCTGTAGTATGAACCTGCTAATCAGACACATGGCATAGTGTCCCTGCATGATTTTCGTTGTTATTAATAGTACTTGTGCTTCTTCATTTGCGCAGTGTTGTTTTGTTGGTTTTATTGTGCTGGTGAATACTGTCCTAAATGTAAAAATATGTCACTGATGCTCTGAAATTCTTTGCCTGGGAATGTAACAGACAGTATATCTTGTGTTAAAAAGCAGACTATTTTTGTCCTTAGCGAACTTGGTTCCATGCAAAAAGCAAGCTGGATAATAAGCTTCGTTTTTATAAGGCAGTTCTGTTGTACTTTACATTGTTCGCCAGACATTGATATGTTAAGCGAGTGCTGCAGTTGTACGAATTGTAATATGAACTCTGTCATATGATTAACATGATAATTATGAGTCCCCTTCCCTGAAGGGGACACATAATGATTTTACTGGAATTTGTTTTGTTTTTGTTTGTTTTTTCTTTGTTTTTTTTTACTTCCCAAAGTTTGTCCACCTTGTTTCTCCCCCATTTTTCCTTACCTTACAATGCGCCTACCAACAAAGCATTTAACTCCTAGATCATGTTTTATATATTTATGTTTTGGGGGCCAAAGTTGATTCTCCTAAATTTGACTCGAATGAGGATAAATAACTAACATCTATGTAAATTTGAAGCACTCTTTCCTGACCAAATGTGTGGAACAAACCAGCATTAGACAGACAAAAGAAAAAAATACTGACAAAACAATATGTGGGAGACCCAGGCCTAAGCAGTTTTATGCACCGATACTTGAAATAGACATTTTGAACATTTTTTCTGTAGTGTTTGCTGATTATAAAACACAAAAGTTAAATGCATCAAAATTTTGTAAAGGTTAGTTTTAAAGTCATTAAGTATTAAAAGCTTGTGCTTTCATAACCCAACGAACAAGCTTGTCAAAAAATAATACCAACTGATCCTACCTGGCTAGTTTTGATTTGTAAAATTGCTTGAAGCTGGCAAAGAAAAAGTTCACGTCTGTAGGAAAAGTAATAGATATTCAAGCTACCCATGGTTAAGTTAAACAAGGCACTTAACCAGACTGAAAACTTTAAAAAGTTTGAAGTCATCCAATGCTTTTTATGTTTAGATACATATATTTCACCTAGATATATATATTTCACCTTATATATATATACTTCACCTAATTAATAGGCATCATCAGTATCTAAGAACAAACAGTGCTAAAGAGTTATAATTGGACCTACTATTAACACAGTCAAAACACACAGCAGCAAAAGCGTAAAAAGTCGCACAATCTGTGCGCGACTGTTGTGAGTCCCCATAAACGAATGAGTCCCCACACATGTGTTTGTGCAGATTAACAGTAAACAATCTTGCGGTTGTTTTTAGATTTTTAAGGACAAATTATTAGAAAGCATTAACCCAACTTTAAAAAAGTTTTGTCCGTATTCTTTTCGGATCATTATTGTCATATAATTGTTCTTCAGTAGCCTAGTGCGGTATAGTTGCCGAGCGACCGTTTAAAGATCCTTTGACACGGTTTTTAATAACATGCAGTTCTTAGTGATTAACAATACAGTCTCCCAGTCTATATTTAACTTACATTTTGTTTCTGGAGTATATATATGTGTAAAAATTAAAGAAGCTATGTTGTGACAAAAAATCATTCTTAACTGTGTTCTGCATTTCCTACAAGTTGACCTTTAGTCGCCATAAGGCAGCTTGTCAATGACCGTTTAATGACTTTTTATTGCATCTTTATAAAACATGTAGTTTTTTACCTGTATGTTAATCAACAACGTTTGCCTGAAATGTACAAAACTGAAATATCGTTTTAATTACTCGAGAGATACAGAACCTTCGCTAAAATACACGTGCTAACTTAATTCAACAACATAGCATTACTGCGCTGATCTAATCATCAAAAAGACTGCCTCGTAAAATGCCCGTCCATGCATCAAGCAGCGTTATCCCGCTATGCATTAAATCGCCGCAGTTGTAAACCAGTGAATTACGCTCTTGGGCTTTAGAGTGGACACATATTATGGGCTGTAATTATAACCATTTGGCTATTGAGCCAAAATTTTGAACACTAAATGAGCATAAACCACTGCAAACATTTTTTTAAAATTTTACCCTTTAGCAGTTTAGCACTTTAACAGGCTTGCATGGAAAAAGTAAAACCAATTATTTCGGGGTTAAAAGGGTGCAAATCCAATAAAAAGTTAGAAAAATATTTAGAATATCTTACATTGTACCAACCAACAAAGCATAAAACTCCTAGATCATGTACTTAGGTCAGTACAGCCGTTTTAAAAATTTTATGTTTTGGGGGCCTGTGGTTGACCCCCCCCCCCCCCCCCCCCCCCCCCCCCCCCCCCCCCCCCCCCCCCCCCCCCCTCAATCGTGGTCAAACTTCAGGAGCATCAAATATGGATAAATAATTAACATCTGTGTAAATTTAAATAAATTTAAGGCACCCTTTCTTGACCAAACGCGTTTAACAAACCAGCGTTAGACAGAACGAATACTTTGGGGTTAATGTGGTGAAAATAGGTAAATCCTTTTTAAGGGTACAAAATTGTTTAGAATACCTTATATTGCACCAAACAACAAAGCATGAAACTCCTACATCATATACTTTGGTCAGTACAACCGTTTTAAAAATTTTACATTTTGGGGGCCTGTGGGTCAACCCTTGATTTATTCAGGGTCAAACTTTTGGAGGATCAAATTTGGATCAATAACTAACATCTGTGCAAATTTGAATAAATTTAAATCAATCTTTCTTGACCAAACATGTCTCACAAACCTTCAGGGAAGGGGACCCATAATTAACAGAATCTTGTGTGAGACTTAAAGTTTTAAGTCTGTTATTATATGCGCCTGTTGTCTCCATCTCTCGAGTGTCTGGTAACTCATTTACAACACATCACACACAGTTAATAGACTTAGCTAGTATATGAGTCCATTTTCCCTGAATTTTTTCTTCTGTCAAATGCTGGTTTGTTCCATGCGTTCAGTCAAGAAAGAGTGCTTTAAATTTATTTAAATTTGGACAGATGTTAGTTATGAATCCAAATTTGATCCTCCTAAAGTTTGACCCCGAATTACCAGGTGGTACTAATTTACTAAATAACGCATGTGACCGCATGTTATTCCGCTTAAAATACACCATGGTATGTAAAACGTGAGAATACAAGCCCCAACAAGGGTAAAATAGACCAGATTCTGGGTTTATTTTGATTACAAATCTTCACCCAACCCTAATAGCTCTCACCGTTAGCGCTTTCAAAAGTCAGCAAAATTACATTTTCATAAAAGCATTCTCAAGTCCTTTCCAACTTCCTGCTGTGTGATAACATGCGGCCACATGCAGTATTTAGTACCATTGCGAATTACCTTCATCCACAGGTCTCCAAAATATAAAAATTTGGCTAAAGTACATCGTCTAGGACAGTGATCTTCAACCTGGGGGTCGCGGAATGTTCGACATATGTT
>QLIY01002274.1:0-20869 GCA_003260075.1 Phallusia mammillata | reverse complement strand
CTCCCCTTTGATTGGGTTGCGAGGAAATGTTTCCTTGATAGTTTGTTTTACATCGTTCCATCTTTCTGGTTTCACACCAGTAATTCTTTCTGCAAGAAGTGACATGTTTTCTCTTGAAACAAAATCCTTTCCAATAATGTTGTTTGGAAACCAAACATCAGTTGTAAAATATTCTGAAGTGACTTTCAACAAAGGAACAGTTGCCAAAACTACAGCTGAAATCCAGCAAAACAATTCAGCAAATAAAACTTTACAAACACCTACACTTCGAATTGTAAATGGTTTGAAGGCTGATACAAGACGGAAAGTGGTCATTGCTGTCATGGTCAGGGCTGATGCCTCAGAAGAAACCACAGTAAGTGCTCCAAGTGCTGAACACAAACTACTTGATCTCCATTCCTTGTCAAACAAGCAATACGAGCCAGAAAATTTTGTGGCTTGAACTATAACTACAAGCAGATAAATTCCCATGAGAAAATCTGAGCAACAAAGGTTTAAAATAAAAACACTAGTATTAATAAAAACGTTTTTGTTTCTGTCTACATTCCATAAACTGTGAGCAGTTGCAATAAACACAAACAAATTTCCTCCCAAGGCTAACACAGCTGTTATCCAGAAAATTGCTCGGTATATTGGATTGGCAATCATTTCGTTGACGTCTGCAAACGCGTCCCCAGCCAAGTTCACACATTCATCACTTCCATCCGCACAATCGCGAATTCCATTCTGCATCAGCTTCGATTCAATCGATAAAGGTTGTTTATTTATGCAATAAAACCTTTTGTTTTCACACTGGCATTTGCTTTCATCAGATTCATTATCACAGTCGATAATTCCATCACAAACAGTTGTTTTGTCAATAGAAACCCTATCTTTGGTTTTGCAATAAAAACGAGTTTTGTTGCAAAGTTGTTGAAATTCATCTGAGCCGTCGTCACAATCAACTTTTCCGTTGCACACCTCATTCTCTTCTATGTTGATCTCTCCTTTTGAAAAACAATAAAACATATTTGGACAATTCATTTCATCAACTAGGAACGTGTTGCGGTCAACTTTTCCATCACATATTAAGTTCAACAATACTCTGGCATCAAATCCCATGTCTAGATGAATCTGAAACCACATCCTCAACAGTTTGTTGTCATTTCTCGCACACCTAAATATTTCATCAATTCCGAGGCCTTCAACGTTTTCTGGGAAACACTGAGTTTGTTCCAAATTATTTGCAGACGAACAGTATTTTGTGTTTATTTGATCAGCACACTGCACGCTTGAATTGCACAACTTTCCACTTTGACCTGAACATACAGAATTGTTTTGACAATGCATCTGATTTGATGGGCAACTACAACTTATATCATCACACAAACTTTGATTCAAACACAAACACTCATCTGACATATCAGAGCAATCCACTGTACCGTCACAAACTTGCTTGGGTGATATGATTAACTTTTTATCCAAGCANGCATCAACTCTTGGCGGTTTTAGAAAGATTGGGACAGTGGTTCCAAACTTTTGGCGCGACTCAAAATGTTTCCAAAAATGATGTGTTTTATGGTTTTTCGCGACCCAAACTCTTCAGAAAAACAAATGCCAATTGTTACGTCACACAGTAGAAAACGTTTTTTAAATACCGACAGAAAACGCAAAAAGTTAAACAGTTATTTAAATGAACAGTGGGACTGGGTTCCCCCCCCCCCCCCCCCCCCCCCCCCCCCCCCCCCCCCCCCCCCCCCCCCCCCCCCCCCCCCCCCCCCCCCCCCCCCCCCCCCCCCCCCCCCCCTGTATATGGGTCAGGCGCGCCGGACCATTCGGCCAAGTTCCTGCCATCCGCCAGCATTTTTTAGCATTTTTTGCACAAATTACACTTAAAATATTTGCGTATGCCACCTACTGGAAATTATCATCTTAGCTACTGTGAGTTCTTACGTTAGCAGATCTACCGGGGTGCAAAGCATACGAGTGCGTGCCTTAAACCAGGGATGTCAAACACGCCATTGCGTGTTATTAATAAAAATTGAGCGTTTGATAAAAATGGTTTTAAATTAAACCCTCGATTTTCTATTCGCCTCCTTTTTCAAACACAGCCCCCCCCCCTAACTTCATCACTCCAATCTCCACAGTCATTATCTCCATTACATTGCTCGTTTTTGTGGATGCAACCAGATGTAGTTGTGCAGTTCTTTGATTTGTGACAATCGCATTGAAACGTATGAGCTGGACAAGTGCAATTAACTTCGTCACTCCAATCTCCACAGTTATTAACTGCATCACATTGCCAGTCTTTTTCGATGCAACCATATGTAGATGTGCAGTTTTTTGTTTTGTAACAATCACATTCAAACCCTCTATGAGCTGGACAAGCGCAATTAACTTCATCGCTCCAATCACCACAGTGATTATATCCATCACATTGCCAGTTTTTGTAGATGCAACCACCCAATCCAGTTGTGCAGTTATTTGTTTTGTAACAGTCACATTTAAACTTATCAGCTGTACAAGTGCAATTAACTTCATCACTGCCATCAAAACAATCTATCCTTCCATCACATCGCCGCCACTCCAACACACACCCAACATAACCTTTACAAGTTGTGTTGAAGCAGTCACACTGAAAACTGCCTTCACGACAAACCTCATTATACTTGTCGCTCCAATCACCACAGTCGTTCCTGTAGTCATTTACCCTCCACATCTCAATACATCCAGGTCTGTCCCCACACCGACCAAACTTGTGACAAGCACATTCGAACATTGAAGAAGGGCAGGTGCAGTTTGGACCGCGGTACGGTTTCTCGCACACTGAGAGATTTTTAGGTTCTGTTGGTAAAATCGGAAAAAAGTGTTTTACAGAAGAAAAGTCACATGGACAAAAGTTTAACCGGCTTTACAGTCCAATCGCTCACTGTTTGGTTTTGCGCCACTTTTGGGGCTAATATACGCTTGTTCGAGTCTCCCCCCCCCCGGGACCGCGGTATGGTTTCTCGCACACCGAGAGATTTTCAGGTTCTGTTGGTAAAATCGGAAAAAAACTGTTTTACAGAAGAAAAGACACATGGACAAAAGTTTAACCGGCTTTACAGTCCAATCGCTTACTGTTTGGTTTTGCGCCACTTTTGGGCTAATATACATTTGTTCGAGTCTGTTGAATATCGACGATACTGCTATTAACGCCGCAATGTTTATGTTTTTGTCTCAAATCTTGTGTGACTTGTGGTCTGGTTAGGTTGGTGTTTGCAATTTGTGCTAGGATAGGGTTACCATATCGGCATAGGCAAATTCAGGACGGTTTTAATAACTATCTGTATAGTCAAAACCAGCACAAACAACCTTTATAAACTGGAATGTTATGTAAACCTTTTGTCCCCCATGAAAAGGATTGTGAAAACTATTGTGGTTTAAGCTACTTAGTGTTATATTCCGGACATATAGAGTGTTTTTGAAAATTATTTTGGGACACAGATTTTAATTCCGGACTTCTGGTTACCCTGTGCTAAGAGCATGGAGGTAATTGAGCTGAAAACTTGCGTTTGAAAAAGGGGGCGAATAGAAAATCGACGCTATAATTTACACCATTTTTATCATACGCTCAATTTTTATTAATAACACGCGTGTTTGACATCCCTGGTTTAAGGCACGCACTCGTATGCTTTGTATCCCGGTAGATCTGCTAACGTAAGAACTCACAGTAGCTAAGATGATAATTTCCAGTAGGTGGCATACGCAAATATTTTAAGTGTAATTTGTGCAAAAAATGCTAAAAAATGCTGGCGGATGGCAGGAACTTGGCCGAATGGTCCGGCGCGCCTGACCCATATACAGATATAAAAACCCTGATCGGGATTCGTCCCCAGAAGAGTCCTGGGTTCGAACCCCGTGAAAAAAAACACCAACGCAAGGATGACAAGACTGCGCTTTCGGCATTACAAACACAAACATGCTTGCGCTAGTCACTAAACTGAACGTAGCAAAATGTTTTACGGTCATGATCAACCTGCGCTTCAAAATCTAGGTAAGGTTTAAGCAAATGGGTTGTGATTGACCAGCGCAAAAACAACATTTAACTGAAAATTAAACCTGCACTGTTCCTTGCAAGTTACACAGGAAGACCTAGTCATACCATACCTCACGGCAGACCCAAATTTGGCTAATTTTCTAAAGCTAACGCAAAGACCTGAATTGTTTATTTAGGGGCTAAAACAGGTTAAGGTTGAAATATCAGTTTTTGAAAATTGCATGAGAAACTAAGTTCTATTGCTAGTTTTATTGATTTTGAATGCTAATATCTTACCCATGCCGAAATAGCTTTAACCGTGAGCAATTTTAAAAATATTTTGGCTTTTTAATACCTAATGAAAAGGTAAATGTGGGTTTTTCGTGATGTGTGGCGTTAGTAGATTTTCAGGTTACACAACGGTAGCCTTTTGTTGTTTTATTATTGTATTGTTACCCTGTTTCGTCGCTTTTTACACTCATTGACAGAAACTGAAGATAACGAAGAACTTGGCAAAATATAGATTAAAAAATGTGTTTATCCTTAGATTTTATTTGGTCTAGGCTCTAGACCAGTGGTTCTTAACCTTTTTTTCCTTGCTGCACCCCTCCCCCCCCCCAAAACTCACGTAAAGTTTCGTCCCTAACCCAGTCCCACTGTTCATTTAAATAACTGTTTAACTCTTTGCGTTTTCTGTCGGTATTTTACAAACTTTTTCTACTGTGTGACGTAACAATTGGCGTTTGTTTTTCTAAAGAGTTTGGGTCGCGAAAAACCATAACACCTTTTTTGGAAACATTCTGAGTCGCGCCAAAAGTTTGGAACCACTGCTCTAAGGCAGTCTTTCAAAACCACCAAGAGTTGATGATTTTTCTACAATCTTATTTGTTGTTAGATGGTGCGACCGTTAAACTGTATAGTTATGCAGAATATGAAAAAAACAACTTTAATTTAAAAGCTTTAGTTTAATCCGTTGGTCGCTAAGCGGACGATATAGAGTTTTTGTAATGGAAAATCTTTTACAGCCCCTTTTCCGATTTTTTGCATCGTTTTTTTATAAACTACGTTATTTCCCCCCCCCCCTCGAGGAGCGAGACTGAAATCCTCACCCGGACATTCACCTTCTGCGCACCCGACGAAAAACAATAGAAACAATAACCACAGCATGTCTATTATTTCTATGTAACAACTGTTAACACAAGATCTTAGTTTGTTTTTACAGTATAAGTATAACGATTTTTTAACAATGCTTTACTAATCGAGACCGAGCGAAGCAAAAGTACCGTGCAGAGTTGTTGTCGGGGCCAGACTTTTCGGGCCGGGTTCTGGCTTAGATTTCTTAATAAGGACTTGTTTCGAGCCTGACTTTACACTCTGTATTAGTATTTTTTCTAGCTCAGTAGCTAGTTGCTGGACATGACCTAATGTCAAACAGCCCTGATCATCTTATTTAAGACGAATTGTCTTTTGTGTTTGTTGTCTTGGACTTTCCTGGGGCTTCAATGTACAGACCTTTCAATCAACGTTTCGGCCTAAAAGGGTTTCTTAAAAACGATTCGGGTTCGCGCTTCAATTTCAGACCCGTTTACAACTCTGTTACCGCGCACACTAAAGCATTAGGCTGTTTTTAAATTATGACAACGGAATGCTAAAACTGTCTGAATCTTTCTAATGCGACCACCAGCCCCACATTTACTATCTGACTATATTTTATGACTGCACGGTTATATATATACTGAAATCTTTTAACCATAGAAAGTTTACTTCCTGACATAACTCTCGGTAGCATTGTGACGTCATTTGTTCACTGCCGACGCGAGTCCTTCTCTACAATGTTTGGCAATAATAAACCGAATTGTTGTAACTGGAAAGTTGCAAAAAAATATCCAGAATAATTCTTAACCATATTAAAACTTTAATTTTTAACAAATTCTGCCTACTATAGTGCAATGTCCCCCCTTGGTTCGTGTGTAGAAACACTTTTACGATACAAATTGACATATATGTTCCCATCACTTTATCAACAACTGTTCTAAACCAAATTTTAATCTAACCTTTATAACTCGTTTTTTAACAAATAGCCTTAAGCCCTAAACCACTATAACATTGTTCGCTATCCAAGTGGTTCGCTATCGTTTAATATCTCAGATACACCCGCTTGTATCTAATTTGCATACGTTTTATGCCATTAAATATTATTTTCATTAAAACCCATGTAACGAGGCGTTGGTTATTATGTCACAATTGGTTATTTATCTTTTGGTTATTTATAGGAGCGATTTCGTCCACTGTGGGGCAAACCGTGGATACAACTTTGGAAGTTGGGGGACGATTTTAGATCAAACTGTTGTACTGATTGTATAAATATGTACAAAAACTGTGAGACTCATCTAACTTTACCTTACAAGCAGATATTATTCGTCTTGCAAACGAACACCAGATAAGGGACGCACCAGCTTAAACATGCTGCTATTTAAATACATTGTGTTTGCTGGGGGCTGTTTGTACTTTTTGTGATCTTGAAAGAAAGGTATATTTCTATAGGCCTACAAGCACTTCCCAATCTGCGAGGTTTGGGCATTTATTTAGACACAGAGGCCACTGTATGGTGACGGGTTGTACTTTGAAATACAACGGTTATAAATTTACCTTAAACTTGTTCCGCTTTCACAAACTGCGAAGTATTTGTATCATTTAGGATTCTACCGAGTAATGCCCCATTGTTTTCAATAAAAAGGCGTAGCAATTAAACTAGGTTTTAACTGTGAACTTAGCTTTCGAGTTTCTGGGTGAATCTAACCGTCCACATCTGCTCAGGAGGCAGAACTTTTTTACAAACAACAATCTCATGAGGAGCGATTTTAAGCCAGTGCCTATGAAAGAGGGCGATTAAGCCAAAAAAGCTGCCCCCTGATCTAGACTGTACATGAGGGCGTACATATGGAGCGTTACTGTTCGTAACAATATATCATCAATCATTCCTGTTGAAATGTTGCAACAAACCTCGTAGAAGCACTGCGGAACCCTTAGAATTCCCGGGACCCTGTAACCGTTACATGATAGAACCCCTAGGAGCCAGGCGTTATTGGACACGCTTGTTCCACGATTTAGATAAACATTACCAGAAAAGTTGAGTGAGTCAACGCCAGTCTCATATTTCCCACGTCCACACGGAGATAAATAACCTGGAATCCAATAATGCAATGAAGCACGAACTGGGAACTACCCCCTTGTTGCATCCTGGTTCAACTTCGCTTAGACTGTGATGTCAATCGTTTACTGCAGACAAAAATTCCCAAACTAAAATGTCTATACATTGTAATTAACCGCGACAGGAAGCTTGCTTCCTAATTAATATTAATTGAGGGGCAATGCACGGAAGCACGAACTGGGAACTAACCCGTTGGTGCATTAAGTTTGCTTCCTGGTTCAACTTTCGCTTAGACTGTGATGTGATTTTGTTTACCGTAACAAAAATTAATCAAAGAAAATACAAACTGTTATGGCACTGGAGTAAATACATCCGCGTTAAGGACTGTGATTTCAATTGTTTACTGCAGACAAAATACATAAAAATATATATAGATCGTAATTAACTGTTACAGGAAATAAATTTGACTTCCTTGCGAGATTTGAGCGAGCTCGTCGAAACAAGCCAACAAAAATGCAACATCCACAAATTATCACTGCAATTGCCGCATGATAATATTAACTTGAGCTCACTTGTATTGTTGTATGGAAACTACGGCCAGCTAATGGTGTAGAGCAGTGCTCTTCAACCGGTGTGCACGGTGCACCCTAGGGTGCACCAAATATGCAAGGGGTGCACCAGTACGAAAGGGTATACAAGGGTGCATCACAAACTTTTAATAAACTACTAATATATGACTGTCAGGATATTACAAAAAGGATGTAGGTTTCAAATGATGTGAGCCAAGGTAAACTTTTTTTAATGTTTTATCCCCGTGTCCAAGTTTGATAGTGTCTGTGTTACAGTCGGGTTATATTAGGACATCGAGTTTAAGCTTTTTCTCCTGTGTTTTACAGAAAATTCGCGAACATATGCTTGGAGTATTGGTAGCAATTCAAGCAATTTTTGCGAGCTCCGCTCGGTTTGATTGACATGATGATATGCATAATGATTTTTCATATCGCTATAATCTAAGTTAACCTTTTTAAGTAAACAGGGCGCATGAGTTCGTCACAACAACTTTAAGGGTTCACCAGATCATAAAAGGTTGAAGAGCACTGGTGTAGAGCAGTGGTTCTCAACCGCAAGAGTAACTTTTGGGCCTCGTGGCCCCCCTTCAAGTAACCCTGTATGACCTGTGGCCCCCTTAAAAATGTAAATGGCAAACTCGTGTTGAAATTCGGTACTAATTTCGACTTTAAACAGGTCGAACAGAGTAAATAAGAATCCATAATTGTAAAAAAACCTGAACATAGACTAACGGTTTGTGAAATAGTCGATTAAATTCGAGAATCAATTTAAAAAGAAAATGCTTTTATTGGATGTTTTTGGTGAATCTACACCCGTGACCCCCGGAACACAGCGCGTGGCCCCTGGTTAACAACCACTGGTGTAGTGAGAACTTATCAGTTTGTAAATTATGTGGGAGTTAACACTTGTCTAATTAAACCAATCGGTGCCTTTGGAATGAAAGACGACTAATTATCTGACAATATGTGGTGCACACACTTTCCTTTTCATGGTGCAACTGTAACTTACTATACATTTTCTTTGCAGTCCTTATGACGTCACAGGATCCTCTATCGGAGCTGAGTACGATCTAATTTTAAGTCGTAATACATCTTAACCCTGTATTAAACCGAGCAGTTTAAAGTGTTGGTAAACTTTATACAAGCTTATTTTCCCCTTTCACGTAAATGTAGAAATCAAATTAGTAAAACATCATACAAAGTGTTAAAAGATACAGACACGGTCAAGTATTACCATGAGGTGTAATGTAGTAAAGCTAGGTGCAAAAACTATAGATGGCAGATCTACGTCAACAGGTAGTGTGACATCACTATCGTTCATAGCAACGCGTCACTGTGTTCCATCATGCGTGACAAGGCTTCGAATGTGAGCTCAATGACGGGTTATTTCCTGCGCTTGCAAAACGACACCAGTAACACATTAGATGCAAGCAAGGCAAAAAGCAGCCCCATTGTAAGAATTAACGGCGCTCAAAGTCAAGGAACACAGACCACAAAACCTTAAGAGCTACATTCACATTTCACATGCAGTCATATAGTTCTTTGGTCAAACAATACCACGTGATCGAACTTGACGAAATGATTGGTCGAGCTGTGGTATGTAACAAATCGCCCTCACGGCGCGCCCGCAAAATTGTTATGACTTTATCAAGGTGCGTTTGGTTTTTTGCACAGTACACTGAGTTGATACTGCATTGTGAATTCGTAATGCATTCCCATATGGCAAGGCGTAGAAGAATCCAGCTCGTGGTGGGATTAAAACCAACGAAAGGAGCTTTTCCTGAACTCGGGCTCCACCAACTGAGCTACACAGGCACAAGTGGAATCACAAGCACCGTTGCGTGCTTTGTATGCTGCACATATCAGTTTCGTAGTAGGGGATCGCCAGTTCGATGAGTTAAGTTACATCAATAAATAGCTGGACCAGCCTGCGATGTAACAATTACGTTTTTGTCATTCGTCGAATCGTCAATCAAACAGTTCCATATATATTGTCACAAATCTGCGTACCATAAACTTTCTAATTACGTGATAGTTAGCACAAACAAACGCTACCTA
The DNA here is from genome assembly GCA_003260075.1 of Phallusia mammillata. NCBI lineage: Eukaryota > Metazoa > Chordata > Ascidiacea > Phlebobranchia > Ascidiidae > Phallusia > Phallusia mammillata. The sequence continues at coordinate 11,094 of QLIY01002274.1, read as the reverse complement.
CATATTTAATACGTGGTTTAATGTGGCATTGGGCTTTTAAGAAGTAATTATAACCACGCTACAACGACAAGACGATTACTTTTGTTACAAACGCTAAATATGGTATTGGGCCCGATTTAATATAACCGCGTCACTAGGAACAAGACAATCATTTGGTTTTAAATTCTAAATATCGTGTAACGGCCATTACTGATGGCCAAACGTTTGTTTTATTGAAGTCACTGGTAATTAAGGAATAAAGCATGTTTTGTAATGACCTTGTGTTTGGTGAAGGTCATACAACCTACAATCGGAAGTTTATGAGGCCGCACATATGCAAATAAATTTTAGGCGATATTGGGGAGTTTTGCATTTGCTATTGTCAAGGTTAGAATTGTATTATCTCTATTGTTATATGTTTAATAGTTAAGTCATTTAAGAAACAAATGTAAGGACACGTCAACAACTCATCATCAATCTAACACCTATTATGTAACGATTTTGTCACCTAAATCACCAAAAAGTGCTCTTTAACAGGTGCGCAGTCTAGAGTGCACCAAATATGCATGGGGTGCACCAGTACGAAAAGGTATACAAGGGTGCATCACAAACTTTTATTGAACCATTAATATTTGACCTTCAGGAGAAAAACGATGCAGGTTTTAGCTGATGTGTAAATGAACCTCTGTATTTAAAAAAAATGTTAATGTCTAACACTTTCAGTGCGTTTGACGTAAATCTACGTCAAAAGACGTTTTGCGCAGAGTGTGGATTGACGTTAATTTACGTCAAAAGTTTTTGATCAAAAATGCGGCTGCCCGTTAATGTACGTCGAGACCAAACAGCCCACGACATAAGTGCGTGATCGGCGCGTGTCTAGGGCAAGGCTTAGCGAGCAATAAACTTGATTATGTGACTGGAGTCACTTTTAAGTGAACAGTGTGCATGAGTTCGTCACAACAACTTTAAGGGTTCAACAAACCGAAAAAGGTTGAAGAGCACTGGTGTAAATGACAGTGTGTCCTTGCCTCGTGTACATGTATATTCGACTGTTTACACAGTTCCAACCTAATTTATTCAAATACATTATATTAAATCCTGCTTGAGGAAGCGACGCTGCTCTTTCCGCTGCTCGCACTTTTCTCTTTTTTGCTCTCGGAGCGATGATGCTCTCCCACTATTTTCCGTTAATCTTGTGGGTGACTTTTTATTTGCAGCCTGTACCATATAGGAATGCTCGGGTGACCGGCTTGTTTCGGCTTAGCGCCTTTAATATGATTGGTTAATGGGTGTCACGTGATCACTGGTCTGCATGAACGCTTTAGGGCTAATCCCAGTTATGATTTTGTATTATTTGTTGTCACTAGATTCGACCACTCAGACATCATCAACAAGAACAACAGCTACACAGTCACCGACCACGCACCGTCTCCAACTGTTGAAATGGAAAGCACTACATCCGGAGCAGTACAGCACCTAGCAACTTCTCTCGTTTCTGTTTTAACCATCACTCTATGCTTGATGAAAAATATTTTGGATAATTAACCAATTGTGGAAACTTAAAATTTAGAAAGATTGTGTCAAGGAGCAAGTGAAGGTTTTCAAAGATTAGGTTTGGATTTACAACAGATGATGCCCAAGGCATTTTTAGCGAAAAAGGGTTTATGGTTTGATTCTACCCCCCCCCCCCAATTGTGGAAACTTAAAATTTAGAAAGATTGTGTCAAGGAGCAAGTCAAGGTTTTCAAAGATTAGGTTTGGATTTAGAACAGATGATGCCCAAGGCATTTTTAGCGAAAAAGGGTTTATGGTTGATTCTATGTGACCAAGGATTTCGTAGCATTGTTTTTTTTTCTCACAACGTAAAACATTTTTACGTTAAAGTAAAATATTGTTTCGCTAAAGTAACACAAACAATTGATGGAACATCTAAATTGTAAGGAAAATCTAAATACACAAAAGACTTTGTGATTCACACTATTTAACGAGATATTTGTTCTTGTTTTTTTTTTTGTACACAGCTGTTCTAAATGTCTATTGCAACGTTCAAGAGTTTTGCAAATAAACTAGTACGCCCAGGCCCATAGAAGGCGTGATACCCAATCAGGCAGTCATTAAGTAAATCTACGCTTCGGTGGTATTCGAACCCACGACAGGAGTGTTTTCGGAACTTGCGCCAACTGAGCTACAGGCTCTGTGGTGAATCCGCCCAAAGTCGAATCACAAGCACCTGCCTGCATGCTTGCAATATGGTAATGCTTGGTGAATCCGTAAAACGCCTATAACGAATTACAAGCACCGTTGCCTGCTTTGTATGCTGCACATGTCAGCTTCATGGTAGGCACAGGCGCCGAGTGGGCGGTGGCGGGGTGACGCCCCCCCCCCCCCCCCCCCCCCCCCCCCCCCCCCCCCCCCCCCCCCCCCCCCCCCCCCCCCCCCCCCCCCCCCCGTCACCTTGATTTTGTCAAGCACGGGGGCGGCCACCGTGGATATTTTGGTTTCTTTTTGGAGGTATCGTATGAATTATCGTAAAACCTGTGCCATCGCCCTACTACACAGCCTTTACCGAGATACTGCTTTCACAAGCAAAATAGTTTAACCTCAAAATTTAGAAGGAATGAGTTACAAGGGAGGTTGTTTTGTCCCCCTGTTTGTCTTACATCGAACTATGTGAGTTTAACTGTTTGTTGTACAAGCTGTTTATTTCGCAGAATAACTCCTTCAAAAGGTATCAGTTTGTTTAAAAGTTGACTAGATAATAAAACATTGAAACGTTGCAGCTTTTTCGGGTTGAGTGATTGTTTTAGTGCAATTTGCTGCTCCGGTTTCATGTGGCGAAGTAAATTAAAGTTGTTTTACGTTTGCTATGTCCATTTTTATATCTAATGGGCCACGATATTTCGAAACAGATTTTTTGTTTACGTTAGTGCTACTCCTATTGTTTGCAAGGTTAGTGGTTCAAATCCCAGGCAACCTGTCATAATGCAACAGCCTTGATTATAAACGATTAAGTGATCGTTTAATTGTCATTGTGTAGCTCTTCTATACTTTGCCGATGCTTATGCACCGTTGTACAAGCAAGTTATGTATGTTGAAAACTTGTCTACTTTCACTAAACCTTGTTGTTTCTTCCAATCTTGGTGCAAAGCTTATTCTTAACTACAAAGTTGTTATATGTGCCACCAAAGGAATTTTTGGGTGTTAAATTTAACACTGCTTTTCGATTGTAAATCTTGTTGAAGCCCTAAATACTTTTGTTTCCATGTAACACTTAGTTTTGCTTTCAAACTTTGCTTTGCATCATAGAACTTAGTTTAAACCTTCACCTATTCACAATACTTGGACATCATAGTTTCAATTTTTATGTAATACATATTTACACAAGCATATTTACATGATGAAAACCAGATCAAGTACAACATGATTTAACGCATAAAAACTGCAACAATAATATTGGGATGTTTACTATTTGATAAGTGTATTTTGTTGTTTTCATCCAACGATCTCAATCACTCTGTCGCCTTCTTCCTCTGCACCAGCGTTGTATCTCACAGCTAAATCCGATGAGCGATTTGTAGATGCCCGTAGAACGGACAATTTCTCCATTAGCCATTTCTTTGCCCTGGAAAGTTGATCTTCTATTGCTTTAGAGTAAAGCAAGGGATTAAGAGCGCTGTTGATTGGAAGCAACAGACAAGCGCTTAATACATAAGCATCCGGTGGCATCTTGATTCCTCCAATACTCAAATATCCCATGACACTAATTGGAATCCAGCAGCAGAAGTCGGTCAAAATCAATCTTGAGATTCTCTTCTGCATCTTGGAGCTGACATCATTGTTTCTGGATCCTTCCATGCGGTTGGTCTGTTTGTAGATGAGAACATATGCAACAACCATGTACATGAACATAAGGAAGTTGATTGTGATGAGGAAAGTTAAATATTCCCTAGCAAATTTACCCCCCCCCCCCCCCCCCCCCCCCCCCCCCCCCCCCCCCCCCCCCCCCCCCCCCCCCCCCCCCCCCCCCCCCTGGGTTGCGAGGAAATGTTTCCTTGATAGTTTGTTTCACATCGTTCCATCTTTCTGGTTCCACACCAGTAATTCTTTGTGCAAGAAGTGACATGTTTTCCCTTGAAACAAAATCATTTCCAAAAAAGTTGTTTGGAAACCAAACACCAGTTGTAAAATATCCTGAAGTGACTTTTAGTAACGGAATAGTTGCCAAAACAACAGCTGAAATCCAGCAACACAATTCAGCACATAAAACTTTACGAACACCTACACTTCGAATTGTAAATGGTTTAAAGGCTGATACAAGGCGAAAAGTGGTCATTGCTGTCATAGTCATGGCCGATGCTTCAGAAGAAACCACAGCAAGTGCTCCAAGTGCAGAACACAAACTACTTGATCTCCACTCCTTATCAAACAAACAGTATCCGCCAGAAAATTGAGCTCCATGCACTATAACAATCAGCAGATAAATTCCCATGAGAAAATCTGAGCAACAGAGGTTTAGAACAAAAACACTAGTGTTGATGAAAACGTTTTTGTTTCTGTCTACATTCCACAAGCTGTGAGCAGTTGCAATGAACACAAACAAATTTCCTCCCAAAGCTAACAGAGCAGTTATCCAGAAAATTGCTCGGTATATTGGATTGGCAACCATTTCGTTGACATCTGCAAATGTCACAGCCAAGTTCACACATTCATCACTTCCATCTGAACAATCGCTAATTCCATTCTGTACTAGTTTCCATTCAACCGACAAAGGTTGTTTGTTTTTGCAATAAAACCTTTTGTTTTGACAACGGCATTTGCTTTCATCTGATTCATTGTCACAATCCATAATTCCGTCACAAACAGTTTTTCTGTAAATGGAAATCACATCTTTGCTTTTGCAATAAAACCGGGTTTCATTACAAAGTTCAGGAAATTCATCTGAACCGTCGTCACAATCGACTTTTCCATCGCACGCCTGAGTGCTTTTTATGTTACCCCCCCCCCTCTCCTTTCGAGAAACAATAAAACATATTTGGACAATTCACTTCACCACCTAACCACATTTCGTCCTCAACTTTTCCATCACATATTGAGTTCAACAAAAATTTGACTTCAATTCCCATACTTAGATAATACTGAAACCATCTCCTGATCAGTTTGTTGTCATTTCTCGCACACTTAAATATTTCGTTAAGTCCGAGGCCTTTAAAGTTTTCAGGTAAACACTGAGTCTGTTCCAAATTATTTGAGGATGAACAGTATTTTGTGTTTATTTCATCAACACATTGTACGTTTGAGTTGCACAACTTTCCATTTTGAACTGAACATACAGATTTATTTTGGCAATGCATCTGATTTGATGGACAAGTACCCATTATATCATTACACAAACTTTGATTTAGACACAAACACTCATCTGACATATCGAAGCAATCCACTATACCGTCACAAACTTGCTTGGGTGATATGATTAACTTTTTATCTAAACACTGAAAACATTTGAACTGTCCATTGTCAAAACAAAGATCAGATTTATCAGAACATTGAGCCACTGAATCGTAAACATTGGCTTGAGGTAAAACACAAACACCTTGTCTTGTTGATCCAGAGCATTTAAACCCAAAACCTGACTTGATTTCGTCACTATTGTCACTACAACTACTAACTCCGTCACAAAAATCACTTCCAACTATGATTTTTTTGTTTTCGCAAATGAAATAATTCTGACATTTTATTTTTATTTTTTTGCAGTTTGAAGAGACACAAATCATATTCTTGCTTTCACAACTGTTGATGTCATCAGCACATGATGGTTGGATTACTGTAATGCACTCTGCTGGAACTGTGGAATGAACAAGAAACCTGGCAAGTTGTTCACTCTTACAAATTGTTGCAAACATTGTACAAGATTGACATGTGAAGTTGTAAACTGAACAAAGTTCGTCACTTCCATTATAGCAATCCTTTAATCCATCACCAATCCAGTCAACAGGTATGCATCTGCCAGTAGACCCCCCCCCCCCCCCCCCCCCCCCCCCCCCCCCCCCCCCCCCCCCCCCCCCCCCCCCCCCCCCCCCCCCCCCCCCCCCCCCCTAACTTCATCACTCCAATCTCCACAGTCATTATCTCCATCACATTGCTTGTATTTGTAGATGCAACCAAAATTATTTGTGCAGTTGTTTGTTTTGTAACAAGGACATTCAAACTTATAAGCTGGACAGGTGCAATTAACTTCATCACTGCCATCTAAACAATTTATCCTTTCATTACATCGCCACCACTCCCCCACACACCCAACAACACCTTTACAAGTTGCGTTGAAGCAGTCACACTGAAACTTGCCTTTAGGACAAACCTCACTTAACTCGTCGCTCCAATCACCACAGTCGTCCCATCCGTTATTTACCGCCCCCCCCCCCCCCCCCCCCCCCCCCCCCCCCCCCCCGACCGCGGTACGGTTTCTCGCACACCGAGAGATTTTCAGGTTCTGTGGTAAATCAATTTTGAGGCGTACATGAAAAGTAAAGTTTCCCCCCCCCCAAGGGCAGGTGCAGTTGGGACCGCGGTACGGTTTCTCGCACACCGGGACATTTTCAGGTTCTGTGGTAAATCAATTTTGAGGCGTACATGATAAGTAAAGTTACGACGGTCAATGGTTTAGACCAGGATTGCACAACTGGTTTCTCCGGATACAAACTTGAGCGCCCTCGCAAACGTTCATAAAAATATATTTGTTTGTCCTGTAGTTATGTAACTTTTTGGCTAGACATTTGGAGTTAAAACAAATATGGGAATGGTTTTGAGAGTTGTGAAGGCATCTTACAAGCCAATTACGTATACGTCGGACATATATATGCTTATGATATGCAAACAACGTAAAACAAAGCACAACGGTATTTATGGTGGAGGCATAAACATGGAAAAGTGATTCGCAAATCGCTTGGTAAAATCTTAAGATCGATTAAAATTTCGAATCCGAATTTAGGTGCAAGGAGACAGGATATTAAAAAATCATATTACTTATCAACTGTAATTTGAAATGGAGGCCGTTTGTAATAAAAGAACCTGTGAATGCTGTGATGCGCCCGTCGATTTGAAAAGGTTGTGCGCGCCTGATTTAGTCTGCCAGATGTAAGTTTATAATGTGAAAAGCTTTGCGTCCAACCCTATCCGCTCTTACACGTGGCATTTTTTTACATACGTTCGTCTATTAATGTGTGCTTGGCCTGCAAAATAACCTTTGTATCTCTTAAGTAACCTTTCCCCCAGTTACAAAATCCGAATTTCTAGTAAAATCACAGCACAAACATTGCAACATAAAATTGACCTCTTAAATTTATACCCGCGCCTGCAGGTGGTGCAACCCTGGTCTATAGGCTTAAAATATTAAATTTGTTAAATTGTTTTTAGTATCAATAACTGGTAATCTCTTACTGCCCCTTTCAGATTTTTTGTATCGTTCTTTATGAACTACGTTATTTCAACTTACTTGTGTAAGGTCGAGGAGCGAGACTGAAATCCTCACCCGGACATTCACCTTCCGCGCATCCGACGAAACACAATAGAAACAATAACCACAGCATGTCTATGATCTCTATGTAACAACTGTTCAAATAAGGTGTTAGTTTGTTTTTACAGTATGCGTATAACGATTTTTTAACAATGTTTTATTAATCGGGACCGAGCGAACCAACAGTACCGTGCAGAGTTGTAAGTCGGTCTGGACTTTTTGGGCCGGGTTCTGGCATAGATTTCTTGTAAAACGGGCTTCATTCGGGCCTGACTTTACACTCTGTGTCAGTATTTTTTGATATTTTTTTCTAACTAGTGTAAGCAGATTACAGTACCGTGTACCAAAAGCGTTTTATTCAACTGCAACACTCATGTACCTAGCACCTTTTTACTATTATTTGACGGTTAAACCGATGTAACTTAGATTTTGGTTGATAAAACACAGCTGCATGACTTAACACAAGACTGAGTAATTCCATTTGAGCGAGAATCTCGGCTGGTCTCTCTTATATCAGAAACACCAACGTCAATCACATATGTCCTATATCCTCTCCAAAAAGCTAAAAAAATAGTGGAATTCGCAGAAATTGTGTTTTGCCCCCCCCCCCCCCCCCCCCCCCCCCCCCCCCCCCCCCACATTTCCATATCCTGCATACGCGGTTATAAATACATTGGAATCCACCGAACTTTCACCAAAACAATGTAAATTACCCCCCCCCCATGGAAAAGTGATTCGCAAATCGCTTGGTAAAATCTTAAGATCGATTATCTTAAGATATCTTAAGATATAATGTGAAAAGCTTTGCGTCCAACCCTATCCGCTCTTACACGTGGCATTTTTTTACATACGTTCGTCTATTAATGTGTGCTTGGCCTGCAAAATAACCTTTGTATCTCTTAAGTAACCTTTCCCCCAGTTACAAAATCCGAATTTCTAGTAAAATCACAGCACAAACATTGTAACATAAAATTGACCTCTTAAATTTATATCCGCGCATGCAGGTGGTGCAACCCTGGTCTACAGGCTTAAAATATTAAATTTGCTTAAATTGTTTTTAGTATCAATAACTGGTAATCTCTTACTGCCCCAATCAGATTTTTTGTATCGTTCTTTATGAACTACGTTNACAAGCAGAGTTATAAGTCATGACGGGCTTTTGGGGGCAGGTTTGTGCTTAAGTTTAAATAAAACAGACTTGATTCGGACCTGACTTTACACTTTGCCACATTTGTGTCGAAATTTCACCACGGAAACCAATTTTTAGTTTTGTTTGAAGAAAGTTGGGTTTGGGGCCGGAATTCGGACCCGGTTACAACTTGGCGGTCAAGAATATTGAACAAAACGCCCGACGGTTCTTGGGGAAGCGAAACTGTTGCAGCATGTGAATAAATCTAACTACGTTGCAAACAATTGAATGAACAATGTAAAGCGCATGAGATTGTATTCGTAATTGGTGACTTAAATGCTATACTGGGCGAAGGTAAACAACCAAACGTTATAGGTGCACATGGCCTTGGTACGAAAAACAAACGGGGAGATAAATGGGCTGAATGGTGCGAAGCTAACAACCAAGTTGTCACAAATTCTTACTTTAAACACCATCCAAGACGTCTGTGGACCTGGAGAAGTCCTGACGACCACACAAAAAGACAAATTGACTATACCGTAACTCAGTAACACAAGTTAAATGTTACCCCGTGGCAGATTGTGACAGTGACCATTCTGTCGTTGTCGCAACAATCCGTTTGAGATTACAAAAGTTGAAGAGACGCGTTGCCACGTCAAAATTAGATCTTACAGCACTGAAAAAAAGTGACATCCGTAACAGATTCAAAGACTCTGTCCAACAACTTTTCCCCGACATTCACGAATTTACTGAGGCTCAGGAGAGTTACGAAAAATTTAGCGAGGTTATCAGGCAAGTTACACGTGAAGTGATACCCACTGTACCGAAGATAAAAAAGCAAATGTGGATGACTGCAGAAATTTTGGAACTAATGGACGCCAGAAGACTCTCCGGACATTTCACAGACGAATATAGAAACATCAATAGGATTATCAGACGAAAATGCTGTAATGCGAAAGAGACGTTCTACCAAAAACAATGTCAAGAGCTTGAAGAACTAGAAAAAGTAAATGCTCAAAAAATGCATGATACGGTGCGTCGAATAACAGGGCGAAGGAAGACAACACGATCAGGATGCATCCAAGACAAAGATGGTAACATTATTATAGACCAAGGCGGGATAGCGTGTAGATGGCAAGAATATTTGAATGGTCTTTTTGAAGATGGTCGAGCTGAACGAAGCATCGTACACAACAAAAAAGGAAACATAATATTAAGGGAGGAGGTTGTTAAAGCCATCAACAGCATGGCGGAGTCAAAGGCTACAGGACCAGATGACATCTCAATAGAGATGATAGCAGCTTTAGAGGATTTTGGCATTGAATATTTGACATTTCTGTTGAATAAAATTTATGACGAGGGAAAAATCCCAGAATATCTGTGTAAATCGATATTCATAGCTTTACCGAAGACTCCTGGAACTAACAAGTGTGAATCTCATAGAACTATCAGTTTGATGAGTCAAATACTTATCAGTTTGATGAGTTAAAGTTATTAATGCGTATCTTACTTAATAGGATACGTGGTCAAACAGCTGGCAAAGTATCAATGGAACAGTAGGGTTTTACACCTGACAAAGGAACGAGAAATGCCATTTTCATTCTGAGAATCTTATCCGAACGCGCAATAGAGATGGGAAAAAACTTGTTCGTTTGTTTCATTGATTATTCAAAGGCTTTTGATAAAGTGAGACATGAAAAACTTTTTGAAATACTGGAACAACTCGATATTGACGGCCAAGACCTCACAATCATTAAAAGTTTATACTGGGACCAGAAAGCTGCTGTCAGAATCAATGGCATTGTTACTGAATACGTCGAAGTAAAGCGGGGTGTCAGACAAGGATGTGTTCTCTCGCCAGATCTCTTCTCAATCTATACAGAAATGATCATGAGAAACTTGAGAAGTTTAGAAGGGATAAAAGTTTGTGGGATCAATGTCAATAATCTTATCAACATGGTAGTTGATAAAAGTGAGGCCATGGGTCTGCAAATTAACAAAAGAAATCTTGTAAGATGGCCTTTTCGAAAACGAGATTCAACGTCGTATCGGCATCGCAAAAGCAACATTCAAAAAAATGGAGAAACTGTTCACCTCAAAGAGCGTTTCAATAGCAAGTAGGCTGAGAATGCTGAGATGCTATGTTTGGTCAACCTTGCTGTATGGGTGTGAAAGCTGGACGGTTAACATGGAGCATGAAAACAAACTTAGAGCGACAGAGATGTGGTTCCTGCGACGTATGCTCAAAATCTCATGGACAGACAAACGCTCAAATACGTCGGTTCTATAAACTGTTGAAAACTATAAACGATTGCATTTGCACTACAAGGACGAGATAAAAAAGGTTGAGATTTGGGATAACAAAAAATAGTTGCGATTTTATCCAGCATAATTTCTGATCAAAAAGTTACTCATATCAAGTTTATATAGCTCTTCTGGCAAATGTGATTTTATTCCGACGTTTCGACGTCCTATA
>QLIY01002273.1:0-20870 GCA_003260075.1 Phallusia mammillata | reverse complement strand
TTACAATTCAAAGCGGGGTAAATGACATACATCAAATTAGTCAGGTTTAAAATACCAAAAATATTCTGCGTATTTTAGCATCGTTTCTTAATACACATATGGTTGGAAAAAAAACTGTTTGTATGATGGAATCACTGTCCAGATAGCATTCAATTTCTTGCGATAAAAACGATGAAGCGGAAAACCGGTAAGTTAGTTGGACCGAAATACATTTCTTATTTTTTCTCAAGTTTGTTTCGCAATGGCACGTTTTTTTGCAGCATAATGCCAACTCCTCGTTTGCTGCAAGAAAAACACTTGGTTTGCAGCACGCGCTGGCAACAAAGTGATGGAGTGCCGCCTTAATAGAAAGTGAAAAAAATACAACAAAATTTCCTCGATCTGCCTAATTGCTTTGTGATGAACGTTCACTTGAAACAAGTAATTAGTAAATTGCAATCTTGGCGACATTGCAAGGTTCAGCTATGATAAATTATGTTTTAGTCATAATCGAGATGTAATTTCTAACTTAGGAATTAAGACGCAAATTCACAGTTACTCCAAATCCCTTTTGTCCGCTATTATATTGTAATCAACAACATTTTTCCTTCACAGGATTTTAACGCAAATGTATTGTTAACAATCCTTTTGACTTGTTGGGTATAAATAGGCCTTTATCTTGAAAACGATTATGTTTGTGCAAATGTTCTGAATTTTACCCCTTTTTCCCTTTTCCATTTTTCGGAATATACGTGAGTGTGTCAATTAATATCTTGTATTTAATAAACTAAGTTTTATTATAAACGATACCGGTTTAACCCTTTTTTAACCCTGTCAACTGATTGATGAACGTTCCAGCACGTGCGACATGCAAAAATTAAGGTCGTTTGTCAAACGATAAACTCAATTAACTTTCGCGGTGCAGCTTTTACTAATTAATGTGATATTTTCCACCGGGTATTAATACATGGTACAGAAGTCTCGATAGCCATTCGTTTCACAAGAAGTTACCAACAAGGTAGGTTTGATTTTGTCGTGTGAATATCTTTGTTGTAAAAGTATTTACCTGTACATATTTTTATCTTTAATTGTCAAAGGGTTAATGTCTTGGCTTAAAACTATTTGCTTTTAATCTCTAATCCAAATGTATATCTAAATTATAAAACGCCTTACAGCAGTTTTACTGTTTCATGGGGTTATGGATTGTGTTGTTTTAATTGGTACAATTTTTTAGACAAAAAATTTCAAACGTAATATATGAGTTCCTTTTTTTCAGGATTGTACTTGGTGAAATTCAAACCAGCCTCTTTAAAGATGTTAAAAGAAATTGCTCTTCTGCTCGCCCTCGCAGCCTTATGCAGTAATTCGATGTACTAATAATGTAGTTTTTGAAAAAAAGCAGGCACTCAGCTAAGTAATCGTCCGTAAGCTACCTTTTTAGAATTTTCACGCTGTTTCAGACGGATGTGGGTGTGGATGCGGCTGTGGAGGCGGAGGTCAATGCAGTGATGGCAAAAAAGGTGGGCGACAGTAGGGTTGCGATTGACTCAAGACCACTGTTTATTTTTTTTCTGTATTTTTGCAGGACCCCCCCCCCTTATTTTCCCACATCAGGCCCGCCGACTGGAGAAGTTGCCCGCCCCTGAGTCTAGCAAGTGCGATATGCAATAATTAAAGTCGTTTGTCAAACGAGAAGCTCTAATTAGTTTTGCGGTGCAGGGAAGTTCTTTAATTAATGTAACCTTTACCAGCGGGTATTTATACATGGTACAGAAGACTCGAAAGCCATTCGTTTTACACGAAGTTACCAACAAGGTAGGTTTTGATTTTGTCGTGTGAATATCTTTGTTGTAAAAGTATTTACCTGTACATATTTTTTATCTTTAATTGTCAAAGGGTTAATGTCTTGGTTTAAAACTATTTGCTTTTAATCTCTAATCCAAATGTATTTCTAAATTTTGAAACGCCTTGCAGCAGTTTTACTGTTTCATAGGTTATGGATTGTGTTGTTTTAATTTGTACAATTGTTTAGACAAAAAATTTCAAACGTAATATATAAGTTCCTTTTTTTTCCAGGATTGTAAGTTACTTGGTGAAATTCAAACCAGCCTCTTTAAAGATGTTGAAAGAAATTGCTCTTCTGCTCGCCCTCGCAGCCTTATGCAGTAAGTCGATGTACTAATAATGTAGTTTTTGAAAAAAAAACAGGCACTCACCTAAGTAATCGTCCGTAAGCTACCTTTTTATAATTTTACGCTGTTTCAGACGGATGTGGGTGTGGATGTGGCTGTGGAGGCGGAGGTCAATGTAGTGATGGCAAAAAAGGTGGGCGATAGTAGGGCTACGATTGTCTAGAGTCTAGACTCTAGACAACTGTTTAATTTTTTCTGTATTTTTGCAGGTGGCAACGATTTCAGCAAGATCAATATCCAGGCTAATAAAGGTAACATGTGAAGTTGAGAATAATGGAAGCTTACAACAAACAGATTATGCAAATTAAAGAAAAAAACTAATGCGAAACAAACGAAAATGGTAACTTGCAAATTGCAAACTATTGAATAGTGACTGCTTTATGCCTGTCGAAGCCTAACATTGATTTAAAAAAAAGAAACTGAATTTTTTTCAAATTTTTCAAAAATATTTTACTAAACTTGCTATTTTTTGCTTTACACTGTTTAGATGGTTTGTGCAAGTTAGGACTTAAGACCCATTACATTCCCGACAGTGCTATTACAGCATCGTCTCACTGGAGACCAGATATTGACCATCGACACGCTCCGAAGTAGTCAAGACTTTATCAAGCTTTTATTCCTGATGTTACCCCCCCCCCATGCAAATTAAAGAAAAAAACTAATGCGAAACAAACGAAAATGGTAACGTGCAAATGGCAAACTATTGAATAGTGACCGCTTCATGCCTGTTAAAGCCTGTTGATTTGAAAAAAGTAAACTAAAATTTTTCAAAATTTTTCAAAAATATTTTGCTAAACTTACTATTTTTTGCTTTACACTGTTTAGATGGTTTGTGCAAGGTGGGACTTAAGACCTATTACATTCCCGACAGTGCTATTACAGCATCGTCTTACTGGAGACCAGATCTTGACCATCGACATGCTCCAAAGTGGTCAAGACTTTATCAAGCTTTTATTCCTGGTGTTTCGGTTGGATCGTGGTCAGCTGCGACAAGTCAGTAAAATCGTCCAAAAGTTTTGTTGTGACTTTTAACTGACTATATTCTCAACTAAAATCCAAAAAATTTTTGCACACGCGTATGGTCAGAATGAGCCTGCTTTTTTATTTCAACGCATTTGTAAAAATAAGTGTCAATTGTCAGCAAACAATTAGGTTTTTGTGCAAAGTAAACAACAATCACGAGCTTAAATAAATAAAGAGTATTGGATTTTTTTACAAACATATTAATAAGTAAACACCACATAGGTAAACTGGCTACATGATAAACATTTGTAGTAAATTGAACCTGCAAAACTAACAGTTATGTAATACAACTTTTTTATACAAAGTCAAATTAAAAAAAATATTTATCAACTAATAGTACTTGGAGCATGTACGTTTAATTGATTCGCCCAAAAATATATTATCGTTTTTCAAAGTCTTCCTCTATGCAGATAATGCTGATCAATGGATTCAAGTAGATTTAAGAGAAGCTAAAACAATCACTGGGGTCATTACTCAGGGACGGAACAGCCATGACCAGTGGGTGACAGAATACAAGGTCTCGTATTTGGCTGCCGATCTGACATGGAAAACTGTGAACGACAATTCAGGAACAGTAATGGTAAGAAAAAACTACGTTGGTTTTCTTACTAAAAAAATAGCAACTACAAATTTTGCCGTTTTTTGTTACGCTTGAATGCGAAAAGGCATATTCCAGTTTTTGAATTATTTTAAATTAGAAATTAGCCATAAAAATCAGCTACTTCACGGTTCTCCCCCCCCCCAAAATCGTCCAAAAGTTTTGTTATGACTTTTAACTGACTACATTCTCAACTAAAACCCAAAAAATGTTTACACACGCGTATGGTCAGAATGAGCCTGCTTTTTTATTTCAATGCATTTGTAAAAATAAGTGTCAATTGTCAGCAAACAATTAGGCTTTTGTGCAAAGGCCCCCCCCCCCCCCCCCCCCCCCCCCCCCCCCCCCCCCCCCATCTCACTGCGCCACGAATACTTGACCTGTTGAAAAGTTTTCTCAGTTGGATTGACAAATGAAAAAAAGCATTTAATTTTCATTTAATTTTCAAAAAATTTCAAATTTTCATGATTGATTTTCATGTGTTTCACGATCGTTTTACGTCGTTTTATGAAGGCAAACTGCAGTTTATTTGCGACATACCGTTCATTCAACAATAAACACTTCATGCAATAATGTGTCAGTGGTTTTTTTATTGCGAAATTGTGTATTGCACCGTTATTGTTTTAACAACTTAAGTCCAAAGTTGAAAGAACAAAGTTTGAAAATGTTTCCCCCCCCCCTAGTCACTCTAGGGGTGGAAAGGTATAGGGTGGTTTTTTCCACGCTATATTTTAGGGTGGTCAGTTCTACTTTTTAGGGACCACCGTTTTAGGTGGCAATTACCACCTATAGGGTTATATTTAAATTTACAGTGTACGTTTCTGGATGTGACTTCGAGTAAAGTCAGTTTAATCAATACTTCGGCAAAGTTACAAAGGATAAGGGTTTGAAACTTGACCCTCCGAAAAAACATTTTGATTCATACATGAAACAAGACTCCAATTCCATTTTCCTGTTCCCAACCTGTCCTCATGAACTTTATGCTACCATACATTTCATGAAACCAAAACTAAGTTGTGGTTTTGATAAAATTCTTGGAAAAATAATTTAATCTTTTACGAAAAACAAAATATTTGGTCTTAGTCATGTTATTAATCTGTAATCTAAACTGGTACTTTTTTAAATGATTTGAAAGGCGCAAAACTTATTACAATCCGAAAAAGAGGTGATCGGCTCTCAAACTTATCCAAAGTAATAGAAAGGCTGGTTTAGAATAGAGTCTATTCATTTTTAAAATCTACTCACTTCTTTAATGACTGTCAATATAGGTTCCGAAAGCATCATTTAACAACCCATGTAACAACCAACTTATATCTGAATCCACTGAGAGTCTTAACTCAAAAAGTCATACATTGAGCATATTCCTTGATTTATCAAAAATTATGTAAAAAAAGGTTTGGAACCACTGTCCTAAACTGAGGTGAAAGTTTCTCCAACTGGTGCGAATATTAACACTGCTACCCTTTAATTGTGGATATTTGTGTCTTGCAAAATAAACATGCGCAATAAAAATGCTATCTCCGCCATATAGTTTGGTGTATGTAGGTCTTAATTTCCCCCCCCCCGCGTTTTTCAGCATCGTGTCACAATTTGTTGTGATGAAAACGATAAAGCGGAAAACCATTAAGTTAGATGTACCCCCCCCCCTCCTCATGAACTTTATGCTACCATACATTTTATGAAACCAAAACTAAGTTGTGGTTTTGATAAAATTCCTGTAAAATAATTTAATCTTTTACTAAAAACAAAATATTTGGTCTTAGTCATGTTATTAATCTGTAATCTAAACTGGTACTTTTTTAAATGATTTGAAAGGGGCAAAACTTATTACAATCCGAAAAAGAGTTGATCGGCTCTCAAACTTATCCAAAGTAATAGAAAGGCTGGTTTAGAATAGAGTCTATTCATTTTTAAAATCTACTCACTTCTTTAATGACTGTCAATATAGGTTCCGAAAGCATCATTTAACAACCCATGTAACAACCAACTTATATCTGAATCCACTGAGAGTCTTAACTCAAAAGTCATACATTGAGCATATTCCTTGATTTATCAAAAATTATGTAAAAAAAGGTTTGGAACCACTGTCCTAAACTGAGGTGAAAGTTTCTCCAACTGGTGCGAATATTAACACTGCTACCCTTTAATTGTGGATATTTGTGTCTTGCAAAATAAACATGCGCAATAAAAATGCAATCTCCGCCATATAGTTTGGTGTATGTAGGTCTTAATTCAGCTTGTTTTAAGCAGACCTGTATTATACTGCTGTGCTAACGTATTTGTACTATAGAGTACGGCAGTTCTGAATTCTAATCCGGTAGTCTGGTTGCATTTCCAAGTGGGGTAAATGAGATTCATCATGTTGGTTAGGCTTGAATTTCCAAGCATATTTTCTGCGTTTTTCAGCATCGTGTCACAATTTGTTGTGATGAAAACGATAAAGTGGAAAACCATTAAGTTAGATGTGCCGAAATACATTTCATGTTTTGTCACAACTTTATTTCGCAATGACACGCTTTTTTTGCAGCACAATGCCAACTTCTCGTTTGCTGCGAGAAAACAACCCTTGGTTAGCAGCACGCGCTGGCAACAAAGTGCTTGAAAATCGCCTAATTAGTAAATAACAAAAATATCGCAAAATTTTATACATGTTACAGAAGTCTCGATTGTCATTCGTTTTATACGAATCTACCTACAGGGTATGTTTTGATTTTGTCGTGTGAGTATTTTTGTCGTAAAAATATATACCTGTGCATATTTTTTTATCTTTAACTGTCAAGGGGTTACTGTTTCGCTTAAAATATTGCATTTAATCTCAAATCTAAATGTGTTTCGAAATTTTGAAGCCCCCATTTTACAGCAATTTTTCCGTTTCATAAGTTGTGATTTGTTTTGTTTTAACTTGTACATTTTTTTAGACAAAACATTTCAAACGTAATNTTGTCATTCGTTTTATACGAAGCTACCTACAGGGTATGTTTTGATTTTGTCGTGTGAGTATTTTTGTCGTAAAAATATATACCTGTGCATATTTTTTTATCTTTAACTGTCAAGGGGTTACTGTTTCGCTTAAAATATTGCATTTAATCTCAAATCCAAATGTGTTTCGAAATTTTGAAGCCCCCCTTTTACAGCAATTTTTCCGTTTCATAAGTTGTGAATTGTTTTGTTTTAACTTGTACATTTTTTTCCCCCCCCCCCGTCAAGGGGTTACTGTTTCGCTTAAAATATTGCATTTAATCTCAAATCTAAATGTGTTTCGAAATTTTGAAGCCCCCATTTTACAGCAATTTTTCCGTTTCATAAGTTGTGATTTGTTTTGTTTTAACTTGTACATTTTTTTAGACAAAACATTTCAAACGTAATGTATCAGTTCCATTTTTTTTCAGGATTGTACTTGTGCAGTAAGAGGATGTACTAATTATTTATTTTTTGAAAAAAAAACAGGAACTCACTTTAGTAATCGTTCGTTACCTTTCTATTACCTTCACACTGTTTCAGACAGATGTGGATGTAACTGTGGAGGCGGACCCCCCCCCCTTGTACTTGTGCAGTAAGAGGATGTACTAATTATTTATTTTTTGAAAACAAAACAGGAACTCACTTTAGTAATCGTTCGTTACCTTTCTATTATCTTCACACTGTTTCAGACAGATGTGGATGTAACTGTGGAGGCGGCGGTCAATGTAAAAGTGGTGATGGCAAAAAGGTGGGCGATACTAGGGCTACGTTTGTCGAGACAGCTATTTCATATTTTTCCGTATTTTTGCAGGAGTCAATGATTTCAGCAAGATCAATATCCAGGCCAATAAAGGTACACGTGGAGTCGAGAATAATATGTTTTTAATACAAACCGAATAAGTAAAAATAAATAAAT
The DNA here is from genome assembly GCA_003260075.1 of Phallusia mammillata. Taxonomy (NCBI): domain Eukaryota; kingdom Metazoa; phylum Chordata; class Ascidiacea; order Phlebobranchia; family Ascidiidae; genus Phallusia; species Phallusia mammillata. Next base: position 13,201 of record QLIY01002273.1, on the reverse strand, counting down.
AATGCGAAACAAACGAAAACGGATGTTTTTTAGGTCTAACATTTAATAGTAAAAAGTAAACTAAAATTTTTAAAAAACTCCCCCAGTTTCCAAAAAAAAATTACAACTATATCTTACTTTACACGTTCTAGAATAGATTGTTTGTGCAAGTGGGGTCTTAAAACCCATTACATTTCCGACGGTGCTATTACAGCATCGTCTTATTATGGGCCAAATTTAAACGATTGCCATGCTCCCAAGTGGTCAAGACTTTATCAAGCTATGGTTCCTGACGTTTCGGTTGGAGCGTGGGCAGCTGGAGCAAGTCAGTAAATTCATACGATAGTATATTGTGACTTTTTACTGTCTGACCTAAATCCCCAAAAGTTTCCTAAATACGCATGGTCAGCCGAATCNTGTGTTTGTTGTCTTTATCTTTTTTCTTTCTCATCCTTTGTTGCAAGGCTTTCTTGGATAGGCCTGTCAATCAAAATTTCGGGCCTAAACGGGCTTCTCAAAAACGTTTCGGGTTCGGGCCGGGCTTCGGGCTTATACTTTCGGGTTCGGGCCGGGTTCGGGCTCAGATTTCGGGCCCGCTTGCAACTCTGAGCCGAATGGTCCGCCTTTTTCTATTTCAACGCGTTTATAAAAAAAAAAAACGCCAATTGTCAATCAGGTTTTTGGTGAGCACTAACCAGTTATTTAATACAACTTTTTAGCACGAAGTCAAATTTTAAAGAATATTCTGCAATTAATAGTACTTAGAGCATTTGCATTTAAGCTTAATTGATTTGAACAAAAATACATTTTGTGTAGGGAATATCGTTTTTGAAAGTCTTCCTATTTGCAGATAATGCTAATCAATGGATTCAAGTAGCCCTAGATGGAGCTACTACAATCACTGGCGTCGTTACTCAGGGACGAAATAGCTATGACCAGTGGGTGACAGAATACAAGGTCTCGTATTTGGCTGCCGATCTGACATGGAAAACTGTGAACGCAAATTCGGGAACAGCAATAGTAAGAAAAAACTACGTTGATTTTCTTGTAACTAAGTATTTTTCCGGTTTTTGTTGCACAAAAAAGGCATATTCAAGCCTTTTTAACTTTCAAATTAAAAATTAGCTCAAAAAATATGGAACTTCAAGTTATTGTTAACAGAAACTCCGTAATCTTATCTTCTTTTTAGGTATTTTTTGTCAGAGGGTGTTTTTTTACCCTAAATCTTATTAAGTTGATTGTATTTTATTCACAGCTGTTCAGCGGTAACAGCGATCGAAACAGCCCGGTTACCAACATGTTCTATCTTCCTATCACTGCCCACAAACTCCGAATTCTTCCCACACAGTGGCATGGCCATATCTCACTGCGCCACGAATACTTGACCTGTTAAAATGTTTTCTGAGTTGGATTGACAAGTGAACAAAATGACATTGAGTTTTCATCCCCCCCCCCCATTTAATAACATAGCCCAATTGTTTGTAAGAAGGAACCACTGTCCAGATTTCATCAGGGATTGCCCCACATAACGATCTTCGGAACCCCCCCCCCCCCCCCCCCCCCCCCCCCCCCCCCCCCCCCCCCCCCCCCCCCCCCCCCCCCCCCCCCCCCCCCCCCCCCCCCCCCCCCCCCCCCCAAAGTTATAATTTGTAGAAGCCTTAAAATTTGTGTATGTTACTCGTAATAATAAAGCCTGAGCCATTTAATAACATAGCCCAATTGTTTGTAAGAACGAACCATTGTCCAGCTTTCATCAGTGATTACGCCACATAACGATCTTCGGATGCAATATTCGTTATTAAATGTTGAATTATAACAATACAGGACATTTACACTTTAAACCGGCATCACCCAGTTGATTTCTCGGTGGATGAAGACTGTAGTAAACCACAAAATGATTGATTCAAATTTAATAAATCATTAAGTCATCCATCCTTTTGAATTGAGATAAATATATTCCGCCTATGCAGCATCTTCTGTATCTTATTTAAATAGAACTCACTGAAGATGCCGCATTGGCGAAATATATTTATCTCAATTCAGTTTTTTTGAAAGATTACAGATCATACAGATCAAGCTTTTAACAAGCTAAAAAGTCAGTTTCCTACTCGTAATAAACCAACGATAATTTCATAGATTACAGCATATAGAAAGTAAGACAAAACAAATAGATGCAACTTTACGCTTTGACTAAAATCAGGCGTATGAATACTACAAACAAATAAAACATATAGTTAAAAACGGAGTTTATACTTTGTATACAATGACTTGCACGGATTATTAACAACGTTTACTGAAACATCTCCCACACGATATATTCCCTTAACATTAGTTCAGCTTGTGGCAGGGTTAAATTGAAAAGTGTAGTTTCTAAAAATGTTGCTTGGTTTTGTAATCGACAGTCATGTTGTGCAGACTTAGGGTAGCTTGAGATTTGTGCGATAACTTTTAGAGTAAATATTATTGTTTTGTGACAACTTTAAAACAGTACAACGTGGAGGCTGTCGCTTTATGCAGTTTGCAGTTTTGATTTTAGTTAAATTGTTTACATATGCACTCGTTGACGGTTCGGTATATGACTGTGGTAACGCTGGTTCATATGTCTTTCGAAACAAACCACATTCAAATTATATGTGCTGTTTTGGTTAACAACACCTAAGCACAAGTTTGCAGCGTTCTTTTCAACTTCCAGAAACTTTATTTTCGCATGCGCCTCTTTGATCCCTCTGGTGAGACTCAGTTTTTGATATTACCAAATGTTTTGATAGCACTTTCTGTGGCGAATAAAACGAACACAAAGATCGACAAGGAAAATTGCGGCACAATAGCATGAGCGAACCCGCTTCTAGTAGTAGCAAATTAACCGCCTCTATACCATGAAACGTAAAATTTAAAAGAGGCAAACTGGCGGCGCGCCCCCCCCCCCCCCCCCCCCGGCGGCGCGCAGGTTAACAAACAGTTATCTAATATTTCAAAAAGTCGAGTTTCGTGAGAGTACAAACGCTTGTGTCAGTGCCAGTCCAATTCAAAACGGCTTTGTGGCTCCCAAGTTTTTTTGATGTAAAATTGGTCCGAATGGCTCTTAAATGTATAAAGTTTGGCGACCCCTGCATTAGGGCTATACACTCAATATCACAATCGGTCAATTAATCGAATCAAGGGGTCTTTGTGTGAAAAAACGAACTTGTCTCTTATGTGTCTATATTTAAATGCCAATAACACAAATCGTGGCAAATATAGAAGACTTGTCTGATTACAAAACCATTAGGCGCAGAATTAGTCAGTAGTCACGCTCGCACTGGATTTGAACCGGTAGGACCGCCCCCCCCCCCACAAATCGTGGCAAATATAGAAGACTTGTCTGATTACAAAACCATTAAGCGCAGAATTAGTCAGTAGTCACGATCGCACTGGATTTGAACCGGTAGGACTTAATCGAGAATCATGCCATTGACTAACGCAATGTACAGTGTACTTTCTTGGTATGTCTTTTTCATCTAACCTTTTTGGTGCACCCGGCTACCTCAATCGACAGAGTGTATAGTTGTGCTCGCATCTATGACATGTTGTTGCAAATGACTGGCTTGTGGTGTCTTCTGGTTTATGCTGATTCATGTGTATTGTGGCTTGCAATTTGCCTTTTTCTTAACTTTTGTTGCTGCCTTAAGAGCGCGTTTTGGTGGTGCGCGTTCTTATATCATAAGCCAAAACGTTTTTTTTCTTCAGTATTTGAAATTGAGAAAGTAGCAATCTGTAAAACACCGTTCATGCAACAACAAACACTTCATGCGAACAAAGAATGACCATGTTTATGTTGGCGAGCCGTAACTGAGAGCAAGTTAGAGTCCATCCACCAGGATGATCGTTCTTCAAGCAAGGATACATGCATAAAACAAATCAGGATCTGTTGATAAAATGCAAACACCCCCCCCCCTTGTGGTAATAATATGTGTGATTTTACAGCAGCATGTTTCTTTGTTTCATTCAAACGTTTTATTGTTTCTAAAATCTTGTCTCCCGTTTGCGTTTTGTTAGCGTGCAACAACCTACGATCGGATAGCAGCTCAAATATAGTCGGCTTCTGGCAAAGAACCTTTTTTTCTGCGAAATGTTAAAAATTTCCAAAATTACTCGACAAGATTTACATAATTAATGTGCAAACTGCCATTTCCTATTAATGTATACCTACTTAACGCCCTTGGTGTGACGTCAATTTTGCAACAAAGTTTCCAAAATTCTTGACAAATTACCCAGTTGTTAATATTCTACTCACGATATGCAAATTTGACTGGTATGGTAATTATTGCGAAAAATGAAAAATTTTACGAAATTCTTTTCCAGCTGCAATGTACTGATAATTCACTAACCGTACGTTCTCAATACTACCTTAAAGTGTGCTACAATGCTTCGAAGTGTTCGCCTCAAATGTCAATCGGTTATTTATTATTTATTTTATTTTCTACGGTTTGAAAACTGGAGTTGTAGAATTTATGCACGATAGGTGACAAGAAATCGAAATTGAATGAAAGGAAGAACCCTTTCAACAAGTGATTGATATGGCCACATAATTATCTGCGTAAAGAATTTGCATAATTCATTAAACCATCCACTACCTCTCTTTTCCATTTTTGGGCACCTATTCAGACAGTAAGATTCCAATCCCGGGTATAAATACTTGCTAAAGAATCTGTCTGATCATACCTTTTGCTACATGGAAGCAAAAATATGTTTTTTTGTGGTGTAGAGGTGCAATTTATTGGTAGCCATATTGTTTGATTTGTGATTTTGATTTAATATCTCGTTGTTTGTTCATTTTTTTCATTGTTTACGTTTCAGAATATTTTGTAACCCACATTGAATTTGAAACTATCAACTAATTCCTAAAAATGTTTAAACAAGTTTTGGTTTTGCTGGCAGTACCCCCCCCCCACGGTGTTTTGAGTAATAAGTTACAGTTATAAACGGTATCCACTTTGACTTAATATTGATAGCTTTTAAGCAGTGCTTGCTATTTACGTGATGATAAAGTGACAATAATACAAAAAAAATTGACTTTGACTTTTGGCTTTTCTATCGATTCTGACTCCCTATTTAAATACTGTACGTTTTTCAGGCGGATGTGGATGTGGATGTGGAAGTCAGTGTTGTGATCGGTGTGATGGCCAAAAGGGTTGGTAATAAAATGAATTGATTAAAATATTTGATTTAAATGATTGTACCTTGTTTCTACAGGAGACAACGAGTTTAGCAAGATCAATATCCAGGCCAATAGAGGTAAAATAGGGTTTAAAGAAAAACATTTTTTGGCAGCACACATTATTTAACAAAAATGTCGTTCAACTGGTGTTAATGTTAAACAAAAATACTAGTTGTTTCTATCCATAACTTGTATTTTCGCTGACGTTTCGTCCACCAGAACGGTAGGACTTCTTCAGAGCAATGAATGACGAATGCAAGCAACAAGCGAAAGGCGCAAGAACAGCGTGATACCATGAAAAATAATTATATTATAACAAAGGCCATCCGAAAAGAGTAGCGTCCGTTGCAAAACGATGAAGCGGCACTAATGTCCGAAATTTGATGGATTGGTTTTGTTAAATATGCAACCTGGTGGACGAAAACGCCTGTACAGCATTTTCTAGCACACATTATGTTGTGAATAACAGAAATTTCAAAAAATGCGATAACAAACGACAACGATATTTTTGTTAATAGTAACGTATTGAATATATTTCTAAACGACTGTAAAACAAAATGTTATGAGAAATAACAATATTCCAAAAAAATTTCAACAACGAATATACTTAACATTCATAGATTGTTTGTGCAAGTTGGGACTGAAGACCCATTACATTCCCGACAGTGCTATAACAGCATCGTCTTATTGGCATCCTGAAGGGACCGAGCTACATAGCACAAAGTGGTCAAGACTTGATCAAGCGTTTATTCCCGGTGTTTCAGTTGGATCGTGGGCAGCGGCAGCAAGTCAGTAAAGTCGTATGATAGTTGACCTTGTATTTCCAATTGTAGAAAATTAAGATGAATGAAATGTTGTAACAGACTAAAAATGGTAAAAAAGGACCTGCTTGGATTTGCGTGAAAGTGATTTGCGTGAAACTTACCACGTACTTACTTAAATAATTAAACTATTAGATAAATTTTATTTATAGTAAAATATAGTAATCAGTGAATTACTTGAGGGACATATAAAAGTGAAACATTTGGGCCAAAATAATCATGTAGAGCCCCCCAAAAATAATGTTTTTTTTAAATCAAGCCTTGGGCGTTTTGAATTTCATATGATGGTTTGCCCTGCATAGGAATACCATGCAGAGCATCTTATTTTAAAGAATCTTTATAATTAACGTTTTTTTCGGCATTCATCAATCATTTATTTGCTTGAAAATATCTTTTGTGCAATCAATATTGCTTCTGATACGCAGATAATCTTTATCAATGGATTGAAGTAACCTTAGGAAAAGCTACAACGATCACTGGGGTCATTACCCAGGGGCGAGACAGTCTTGATCAGTGGGTGACAGAATACAAGGTCTCGTATTTGGCTGCTGATCTGACATGGAAAACTGTGAACGACGAATCGCGATTCACAAAAGTAAGTGAAAACTAATTCTTTTAACTATAATTTATCCTAAAACATAGAGAATTGTATTGTTCTGTCTTTAAAGTCATAGAAATCGGTATTTTTGACAGTATTTTGAATTGAGTTTTTTGTACTTTTTCTCAGCTCTTCAGTGGCAACAGCGACCGGAAAAGCCCAGTTACCAACATGTTCTACAAACCAATCACTGCCCACAAAATTCGAATTCTTCCCACACAGTGGCACGGCCATATCTCACTGCGCCACGAATACTTGACCTGTTAAAATGTTTCCTGAGATGATCGACCGGTTTAAAAAATGTCATACAGCTGTCATCATTTATTGATATAACGTAATTTACTATCATTTAACGTCGTTTTATGTGAGCAACTGCTTTTAATTTGCAACTTGTCATTCATGTAACAATAAATACTTCATGCAATGATGTGTCACTGACTTTAGTCAAAGAAATCTTCGTTGCAAATAATGCAGTCTGCATATCTAACGAAGATATTATTTTCCACAAAACAAAGCTAAATAATTTGGTTATAATCGGTAAATGGGTAAAGAACTAATGATTTGAAAATATGTTAGCAACCGTGTAACACGTTAGTTTTACTTATTTTAATAAAACTTACATTCAAAGTTTACAAAAGATAGTGCATCATTACACAAAAATAAATAAAATTAATATTTAAAAAAAAACGAAAGATGAACATGGTCAAAATAAATAAGCATGTACTCGAAGGGTTGTTAAATGTAGAGAAAAATAATTGTGTTTTTTTTATCAACAACTCTGTTTTTTATCAAAACCCTTTTTCAAGATTTGAACATTTTTTTTCCGAATTAATTTAATGCAAGGCATTTGTTCGATTTAATAATATGTCACTCCCCTTGAATTTTTACTTGTTTAAACACCGCTGGTATCGCGGTAATATTGTGACCATGTTTTTAAAATTATTGGTAAACTTCTGAGCTGTTTGGATCTTGATCCAAAATTAAATGTTTGCAGAAAATTCATGCAGAACAGCAACTTTGCACGGTGCTTACACAGAATCTTAATTTAACTTAATAATTTAACTTTGTGGAACTAGAAATTGCTGCCATCCATTGATGCATGTCATTTTATTATAACCCGGAATAAGCTGAAAGCAACCTTCATAAATTTCTACTTCGCTTAAAATCTTCTCAAGTAAAGTTATGCAGACACAAAGTATATTGTTTTGTTTGACCCATTCAAAAGCTGGTTGAACTAATCATTTACTGTAAGTAACTTGTGCGCTTAGTGTGTGTTAAGACTGTTCAAGTACAATGGTGTCGCTATATTCAACCAAGCGGAAACAACTCAACAAAAAAATTTGTTTGAAAAAAAACTGAGAATATTTCAAGAAATTGCACTTTTCCATTTTCAATGTTTGTGGCTATTTTGCACATTAACTCGTGGTCAAGCGTGTGACTCTAGCTTCCGCTTTGATAGCTCCAGAATTCAAATACCCGACGAGATCTTCTAGAATAGGTTTTGTTCGCACCTATGCAAATGACTGGGTTGTGAGGTCCTGTGGTTTATGCTGATTCATGTGTTTTGTGGCGTGCAATTTGCCTTTTTCCTAATTGTTGTTGCCGCCGTTATAGCGCGAATTTGGTCGTGTGCGTACTTATACCACTGCACTGCTGTTGAATTTAATTGCTACAATTGCGAAATTGGGGTACGTTCTTTGGTTTTGTGCCCACTTGATTTTGCAAAAGAACACCGCCGGGAATAAAAAGTAAACCGATTGTGCAGAAATATTCAAAAATTATGCACTTTCAATAAATATGAATTGGAAACAGGCACATAATAACCCCTAACCCAATTTTGTGTGAAAAGTTGATTCGAAACATACAGAAATGTAATTATATCAGAGAAGGAAAGCCAAGTTTGATCGTAACGTTTGATTAACCAATCACCGCCCACAAACTTCAAATACTTCCTACAGGTCATATCTCTCTGTGCCACCAGTACTTGTAAATTGATTGGCTGAAAAACAAAAATAACAAATGTACTTCATAAGGGGTTAAATAACAATGTATCTGACTGGTTGGACCGAAATCGAGGCGTATTATGCGCTTTGCGCGAATTGCACCAACGTTCTGCTTGTAGCTTAAATAGTCAGATTTTTGCAAACAACAATTTTTTTAGGAAAAAGCTGGAAATTTCCGAAATTACCCTCCGACACTGCACTTAGCATGACTAATGCGCTAGCTGCCATTTCGCGACAAATGTTTACTAGTTAGCCCCCCCCCCCATAAAATCCAGTCACGACATGCAGACTTTTGCAGGTAATTAATGTTTCCGGAAATATCTCGCAGTTGAGAAGTTTTGCGAAATCCTTACCCAACAGCTTAATCTCGTTTACAAACCATATTTTCTCAAAATTATAATTTTTAGATGTTGATAGTCAGGGTTGCCATCGACATGGACACCAAAATAAGGACAAGCGAAAAAATTAATTTCGATACGAAACGAAGCAAACGTTTATTAACAAATCTTGTACGAGCAACTATACGAGCAGTGACATATGACATATTTTTTTGCCAGAAACAACTTCTTTTTCGTAGAAAATACTTGGTGCATCTCACGGCAGCTCAGGTCTTGGGACAATAATTTGGGACAAAAAAATTAGGGACAATAATTTTTTCTAAGATATTACCACTTCAAGTTTAAAATAAGGACAAAGAAATATGGACGGTATGGCAACCCTCCTTATAGCGCTTCAATAAAGCGTGTGTTTTACATGTCTATAGCTCAATTTAACACTACTGTTTTGTGCAAATACCACCTACCACCTAAATTTTTACGGTTTGAATACTAGATTTGTGTGCAGTGGGGTACAAAAAAGCAAAATGTAATGTGGGGAAAAACCACTGTCCAGATTTGACAAGTGATCGAAACTACATAATGATCAGCGTAAAGAATGTGCATGATCTATTACATACCGCTAATTGCCTTTTTTGGGCAGCTATCCAGACAGTGAGGCACCGACGCCGGGTATAAATACTGGTTTAAGAATATGTCCTGATCATAGCTTTTGCTAAAAAGAAGCAAATTGTAGTTGTTTATTTGATTGATGGCTTTAGTTTTAAAACTCTTTTTTTAGTTTTGTAAACGTTGTTTATCCTTATTTGCGTCCTTATTGGACTTTTTTTTAGGTGTATCTATTAAACCACTTCAAAAATAAACTGTGAATGTTATGCAGGTTATTTTGAAGTCCACGTTAAATTTGAAACTTAAAAATGCTTAAACAAGTTTTAGCTTTGTTGGCAATCACAGCATTGTGCAGTAAGTTTAGTTTCATTAAATTTTAGCGATAAACATAAATGGTGTTGTAAAAAATACGGTTATAAACGATATCCACTTCCTATTTAAATACTGTACGTTTTCCAGGCGGATGTGGATGTGAAGCCAATGTTGTGATCGGTGTGATGGCAGAAAAGGTTGGTGGTAAAATGGATTTGTTAAAATGTCTGATTTAAATGATTCTACCCTTTTCACAGGAGACAACGAGTTTAGCAAAATCAATATCCAGGCCAATAGAGGTAACATGTGATATGTTTGTGCAGAAACGAAATTGGTGTCTTGTAGATCGTAAAGTCATAAATAGTGAACGCTTCGTTCCTATTTGGGCCTAACATACATTAGTAAATAGTTAACCAAATTCGTTGAAATAAACTTCCTCAATATCACAAAAATATTTTACAACCATTTCTTACTTTACACTTTTTTAGATTCTTTGTGCAAGCTGGGACTACAGACCCTTTACATTCCCGACGGTGCTATTACAGCATCGTCTTATTGGGGAACAGGTATCGATGAAACGCATGCTCCCAAGTGGTCAAGACTTTATCAAGCTTTTATTTCTGGTGTTTCGATTGGAGCGTGGGCAGCTGGAGCAAGTCGGTAAAATTATTCAAAAGTTTTGGCTTTAAACTAACTGTATTTACCCAACTTTTTGTAACTGACATCCATAAAAATTATAGTAAATACGTATGGTCAGTATGAGCGAGCTATCTTTTTTCAACGGGTTTATGAAAAGCATTAATTTTTCAGTAAGAAAGTTTTGGACAAAATGTAAACACTGACCAGGTGCTTAAACAACTAACTGACATCACATGGGTAAATTGTAAAGGTAGTAAATTAAAGCTGCAAAACCAAAGGGTTTTAAAACAACTTTTTGTTTGGTCGATAATATTTCATAGAATAGTTTAACCTTCATCAGAAGAAAACCATATAAGTTGGTCAATAAATAAACACAAATGATTTAATTTTAAATGATTCTTCTTTAATGAATGAATTTTAAGCACCTTCTTTTAATTTGAATTTTTGCGTCAAATATGTTTTGCCACATGAGTGTCGTTCTTCAAAGCCTTCTTATACGCAGATAATGTTAATCAATGGATTGAAGTAAAATTAGGAAAAGCTACTACAATCACTGGCGTCGTTACTCAGGGACGAAATAGTCTTGACCAGTGGGTGACAGAATACAAGGTCTCGTATTTAGCTGCTGATCTGACATGGAAAACTGTGAACGACGAATCAGGAACAGCAAACGTAAGGACAAACTACCTTGATTTTCTTGTAACTAAGTATTTTTTCCGTTTTTTTCTCTTCAATGCGAAAAGTCGTATTCCCGCCTTTCCAACTTACTTTTAAAGTTAAAACTAGCCGAATAACTGCAACTTCGCGTTTTNAGTGTGCAGGCATCTTCAAACTAACCCCATGCACAGGGTCAACTTTGCCGAACCTGAAACAGTGGACGCAACACCTGACCGGATTTCTTTGATAATTTTGGAGTCGCTTTAGATCCAACAACGCGCCCCGGGGCTGGACAACTTCTATGGCCTTGCGGCTTTTCATCATCTAATTATCGCTGCTTTATCCACTCGTTTGTTGATTGAACCGTTCTCTTTCCTTTTTCTGTGTATATAAACGCGCTTGTTTTCGCTTGTACTTTATATTTCACTGATTATGACAAAAGTTTTTTGTCGAAACGTTTGTTCAATAAAATGAATAAGTTTAATTCTTTTTCTTTAATTAGTATCCTTGGTAATGGTTTGAGAGTTTTCGGCAAAATAATTTTTGCAGTCCTAAAATCTTTGTTTGGTGTGGTTTTTGATTGGGAGATAGTTGTTGCATCATTGAAGTGTACATCCACGCTATCTGTTTGTTGATATATGTAGATTAATTGCTGCTCACTGCTATCGGATTGTTGTTTACTCACTGATATCTGATTTTGTTTTGACTTTTATCTGATTTTACATAACTGATTGTGATTTATAAAAGCATATGAGTCAATAAATAATAAGCTGCAGACAGTGCACACTGTTTCGACCTATAAGGTCTCATCAGTGCAGAGACCCGAAACAGTGTGCACTGTCTGAAGCTGATTGTGATTTACTATCAACTGTAAATTTCTTTCAGGAACACAAAATTATTGGGTTTAAATGGCTGCTTAACACAACTTGTCCTGGTGCACATTATTGTACCCAAAATTCTCCCCAAATTTGTGAACAACTCCATATATTGGGGGTGTATGTTGAACTCTATATGTAGTGGCCCAGTGCGTGCATGAAAGAATTAAAGGCCACATGTAATGCTGAACTTGCGGCATATAAATGTATGAAATCAGCATATGCAACAACTCTTGTAGCTTTTAATGTGAAGGCAGCACATTTTTTTTAATTTAGTCAGATAGAAGCAGTTTTCTTTTGTCATTTGTATCCTAACATTGTATTATGTTTGAAGCTAATTTGCACGTAAACTTTTAATAATTCACCGTGCATTGTCACACTAAAATGTTTGAGTCCAAGAGATTTTGTAGACTGCGTCGTATACTATTTTGGCATTTTAGAGGAGCCCGTTAGAATGCATCGAATGCGTTTGAGGATGTTGCAGAAGATGTTATACATCATATGGTGGAACATGGCACCACAGAGCTTTCAAATTATCACATGGTGTTGTGATGTCTGTCGATACTGGTGAAGTTTTAGATGCTGTTGTAATGAGCAGGACATGTGAAATATGTAAAAAAGTCTGTTCGGAATGGAATAAAGACTATATAGAAAAGGGCAAGTGTTCTTGTAACTATGAAGGTCCAATAAAAGCATGGAGACAGATGCGCTATACTTGCATACTACGCGACTACGCTTTGCGCAATTTTAGTGTTTTTTATATTTTTTTATTCAAAGCAAACGATGCATTAACTTTGATTCCTCTGAAAATGATTCATGCTTGGGGTAAGGCATGTTAGATATTTTTGACAACTAGTGTTATTAAAAGATAATCACAAATGCATTCATTATAATTTAATTTTAATGGATTCAACATCATTAGTTTTGTTTTGTTTGTTTCCAACATTTGCACTTCAATGAAAAAGATCACAGAAGGATTGCGAAGGGATAAGTGGTGTCAAACCAATCTCTTCGGACAAACATCCTTCTCATTTGCAAAAAAGGAAAAAGTCACACTACAGCGGCAGAGCTGTGCAAAGCAGAGTCTCAACCTCTGCAATTCGATCGCCATCAACCCATCTTAGGTAATACTGTTAAGAAATAACTAACTAATGACAAACAACAACTAAATTAATA
>QLIY01002272.1:0-20902 GCA_003260075.1 Phallusia mammillata | reverse complement strand
ATTAGCATTTCAATTGTGGGTGTGGTTGGAACATTTTTGAATTGCAAATAATAGAGCAGACTTACTATCCATCCTGGTAAATCAATAGTGAAATCACAATAAACATCAAGAGATTTAGTGCGGTCATGGAAAGGATAAATCGTGTAAACTCCACTTTCGGTCACTCCGCTTTTCCAAACTTCTTCACAAGTCGTATTTTTCAGCCGTTCTAAGAATTTCGTTAGGGTTGCAACGGTTTCTTTGTTTTTTATTGCTTATTTTTTTTAATTTTGTTATTCAATGTCTTAAATATGTGGGTAATCATATTCTCACCTTCCAACAAGTCAAGTCTTTCGTACAGGTCAGCCACTGCGCTTTGTAAGTCGTTGATATCTGGACACTGACAAATAGACAAATCGTTCGATGTATATGGATCAAATGGAACGATTTCTGATCGTTGTCCATAACCAATGCCAAGCAGAGCGGCGCAAAAACTAACAACTATTTGCGAACAACCCATAACTGTATCGATTTCCGTTGAAATGCGTTTAGCTTAGCTTGTATGTTACTACATAGACAACCGAGACAGTTTCTCAACCTGCGCTGCACGATGTTTATATATACTTTCTCTGGTATCTTCGACCGAACTATACTCGTGTCATTGGCGAAACTGTACAAACATGTATGTACGTGTTTCGTTCGACACTGCATACGTCATGCGTGGTTAAGAGGGGAAGTGTTGTCTTTTTTTAACTTTATGCCAACATTTGTGGTAAAAAACACAGGACGAGAAATACCGCGTTGTCGAAATTCAGCAAACATTTTTGATCCTGAAGTTAAAACAGTTGAAGTTGAAGGTTATTAGAAGGTGAAGTATGTTTAATTACTACTCAAGTGCAGTCAATGTTGACGCATATGGGGCGAAAATTGCCTACGTTTTGTTCTATTTGCAGAATTAGCTTTCTTCGTATGATTAAACTACACTGTCGTGACGTAATATAATCCATATGGCGCCGGAACGATCAGTTCCCACGTGCTTTGCGAAAATGATTTGGAACGTATGTGCTGACAAAAACACATACAAAAAGGATTTGTTTTTGGAGGGTCGTGGGCTTGAATCCCATGAAAAATACACTACTTCAATGCTGAAATGTAGGGTTACACGTTGAGCATATAGAAAATAACCTGGTTTTTATATCAAACAATACTAGCTTAAAGCTATGTAGTGTTCATTATAGTTTGCGTGTGCAACTAATAATAGTGTATTTAATACAGCCGTGTCAATGGTTTTCAAATTTTCCTTTGAGAAAACGTCTCACTTTCTAACAATATATGTGGCTTTTGATTAATCTTAAAGCCCAACAAATTGGGTTGCTGGTTTACTGACAAACATTCATCTTAAAAAAACATTCATCTTATCTTAAAATATGGTAGTAAACAAGATGAGAACCTATGTACGAAACGTTTTTCTCTCACACTAAAATTTGTTTTGGGTTGTTGTAGCAGTGCTGGCGTTCACAACTCATTATTCTCTCTGCGATACTTAAATAAAATCAGCCGTGGTCCGCATCTTTGTACCCCCCCCCCCCCCCCCCCCCCCCCCCCCCCCCCCCCCCATATGTAACATTTTCCTGTGAACCAATTGTAATATAATTTACAATAGTGTTTTTGTCTTTACAATCATCCGTGCCAGGATTGTGCATGAAACGAGGCGTCTGACTTATAACTCATATTCAACATACAGTCTTGTGCTGTTATAAGAACAGCCGTAGTTAAAAATGCCGCCCATTACCATGCAGTTAAAATGTTTCGGGTTTTGTTGAATTAGACAGCAAACAATACTTTCCAGTTTCCTGTTAAAAGCTGAATTATACTGTCCTACGTTTTATTATATAAGGGTAAATGCTACCAATATCATTTTTTTGCATTTAAATTTTTTTTAGAATGTGTAGAACATCTAATATCCTTGGAATCGCATACAACTAGTGTATCTCTTATGCTACTGGCCGAGCACGTTGCAAAGGCCTACCAATTCATTACCTTTTTCTGTTCGTGGGCCAAATTACTACAACTTGTTTCAGTTAAAAACAATCATCTGGTATTACGAAATATTATTTAAATGAGCTATACATGACTTTAATGGTATAAGCATAACTTAAACGTGGGTTTTTATGCTTACAAATCTCACTGGAAATGTTTTACTTGACCGAACAGTTCATCCAACCATAACTTTGTTGAAGATATAATAAATTCACTGACATTAGTTACTGTACATGTGTCGACCTTTTGAAGCTAGACTCGTTCTTTTTTAAGCTGGACCTGCATATTGCCGTAGTTATTGTGAAGCATTGTGTTTGTTTGTTACGAATGTTGTCATCGGCGGTGGTATAAACACGCCACATTCTATTGTTAATGTGATGTGATGTTAATTTAAGCGTCATTATTTACTTCACTCAGTACCAAAATTAACATGAAATGAGATATGCACGATTAGCGTACCGCTATTTTACACCAAACGGACTCTTGTATTGTTTCTATTCTATTTTAAAATTTGTAACTCTCTGCCAAAATCAAACCTCTATTAAATCTGACACAAACGAATTTCCATACACTTTGGTGTTCCATTACATTAAACAATTTTTATATTGTCACAAACTTGTATGCGTTCCTTTCTGGGTGCTTGGTTTTCGGCTCGACGTAAAGTTAAGTTGCGTATGTGAAATAGGTGTTTGCGAAAGACGAAAATCAGAAGTAATGCTTGATGAAAGGTTTGTATTGATGAGAAACATGATTGAAAAAGGTTGTGGAACTTTGAGATATGCCACCAGATTAGTTATTGAAGCGGTGTAGCTGTTTAGTTTTTTTTTTCTTCTGTATACGATCATCGACGGTAAAGCATTGCTATACATTACTTTGTTTAGATACATTGTTATTACATAAACATGCACAAAGCATAACACAACAACATTGTTTACTGATTGGGTAAACCTAGATCCACAGGATTTACATGTTATTGTTGTACACGCTGTCCATTATTATTACCAACCAATGGAAGTGCATGTGCCTCCGGATTATTTATACAATCTTGCAAATAATCCGCGAACTGTCTTCTTTCGTTCACGGTAATTGTTTTGGTTATGACAAGTAAAAACTTTAAATCGGTATTTTGCAAGCATATACCCAGTGGTATTGGGTTTCCATCTACGTCTCTAATGTGCCGTATTGCGATGAGTAGTGCCAACTTTAAACCAATTTGGATTATTGCCAGCACGCAAAACATGACGGACAAAATAATAAAAACATCAACATTTAGAACAAAACATTTGTACGCAATAACCCCTTCAGATAAATTGCCCAAGTTGCAATGAAACTGCTGGTGATTAATTCCTCCTGACACTACATTTAGGAGTCCGAAAAAGATTCCAACACCTGCTGCAACTAAACATAGAGTGGCGTCTTTCTTGTATCCGTGTACCTGAGTTGACCGTTTTCGGAAAAAACAAAGTCTTTTACTATTTCTGCTGGTGAATCGTGCTGGATGTAATTTCTTTTCACTTTGTGATAGTCAAATTTTCCATTGCTTCGGCGGAACTGGTGGAAAAGGTAAACGAATGACTGTATTTTTTTGGAGAGGTTGGTTTTGGAACAACCCACCATCACTTGGCTAGCCAGAAAATAGAAACAAGTGACTGCAAGAAAAGTCAGCGGAGAATATTTCATGAGCTGAATCCAAGGCTTCTGTGAGCAGCACTGAAAACCGACGTCATTTTTTTGTTCCATGGTCTGCTCGGTTTCTAGTTTATCAACAGGGTAACAAGTAACGAAATGAGGCTCGTACACTGCAAACATCGCACTGCTTACAAAGAACATTGCAACCAAAATAATTTTTCCAACGTTGTATGCCTTTGGCTTTTTGACAGCTTTCTCCGTTTCCAGTTCAATTGATCCTAAAATGCCCGACAAAAATCCTGTTACCAATGCCATTCTTTTCTTTTTGTTCAAGTTTCTAGGCAAATGCTTCTGTCGTCGATATCGATTTAAAGTCTAACTGTTCTTTCACACATGTTGTTCTTTTAAACTGCCAGATTCTGCTATTTTTTTCTTTTATGGTTATAGGCCTTATCTTTTTTACCGCCTACATGTGCTNTCCGTTTCCAGTTCAATTGATCCTAAAATGCCCGACAAAAATCCTGTTACCAATGCCATTCTTTTCTTTTTGTTCAAGTTTCTAGGCAAATGCTTCTGTCGTCGATATCGATTTAAAGTCTAACTGTTCTTTCACACATGTTGTTCTTTTAAACTGCCAGATTCTGCTATTTTTTTCTTTTATGGTTATAGGCCTTATCTTTTTTACCGCCTACATGTGCTGCTTCTGTTTCCTTTTCTCGTTGTATCTGTCCTAACCTGAAGCAATCGCCCACCGAACAAACATTAATGGTTTTGTTTTCATGACCAGTTAGCTGCTGATGCAATAAATGCCTTCTTGTATAACTGGATATTCCTTTTTAGACCATTTACAATCGTTTTCATTTGCTTAAAATAACCACGATTTCCAATCTGTTTTAAAACCAAATTTCGCCAAATTTTTACTCAGGTAGCGGAACATCACCACGCTTGACATTGTAATATCATACGCTGTCATTTGTATTAACTTATAGGAAAGCTGCTGTTTGTGACTTTAGTGTTTCCCTCTTAGCGTTGTCACGGCACCATCATTTAGCTATGAAGTTCTACAGCATGCGATGGTAGTTGCAGTCTGCAAAAACAAATTTTTCGCGGCATATTTGTGAGTATCACATGATGCTACTATAGTGTGCAACGCACATTTTTTCAAAAAAGACTGTCACCATACTTAACCTTTACGTTATAAAATACTGCTTCACGGTTGTGTGTTTTGATAATCCGTGTAACATTTAATGGTGGAGTGTTTTGAAGATGCAACCTTTTCCCCTTCACTATATCTTACAATATAGTGCACAATGTGTCAATCTTTAAACACATAAGTGCCAGGAAGTTGTTTGAAACAAGGTATCTATGATTCACATTAAACCTACAGTTGTTTTACGCCCAACAAACAACATCTGTATTTAAAATTCCGCCCATCATTCGTTCGAGAACAGCTTTATATTGAATCTGACAACATACGCTCACCCGCTATAGCTTCCAGTATCCTGTCCCCCCCCCCAGCGTGGTGTTGATTCATGCTCTCCTACGCTTTTTCACGATGTAAAATGCAAAGGGCTTGTGTATTTTATTTACTTTCGGTTGTGGTTTATGTTGCATTAAAACTATTCACCTATTATCTGCTTAGGACAGATGAGATATATACATAAACATGCCTTGCCCCCCCCCCCCCCCCCCCCTGTTAGAACTTCAATTTTAATGCACTTTCCCAATCGCTTTTTGACGACGTTAATAAGTGTGTCTTTTTTCGGGAATGTTGAGGTTTGGGGTTTGGCACAGTGTTGGCAAACAATACTAATAACTAACACGCTTCTAAACTTATTGTTCTAACAAGGTTGTGGGTGTATCACCAGCATCCTATTTTACTTGTTGCAAACGGACAAGTTTAAAGACGCACCTACTGGTTGCCTTCTTCTGTTCATGGTCTAACTCTAAATTGTTGCAATATAATCAAGGCAACAACTTCCTTGTATTATGATTAGGTACAATTGGACTGATTTTCGCCCCCAACGTAACATTTTATCAAACAGTTAACTGCTGGTTTGCCAACTGGCGTACTTGTGTTACTGACCAAAGCGTTGCTTGAAAAGATTCATCTCAAAATTACATATTTGGTCAAACTGTTCAGACCAACAAACACATTTGGTGCACTACTAGCTTTAGTATAGTATTGTAAATTTGGTTTATGCCTGGGTATTGTGAAATATTGATTACTAACACGGAACTGCGGTTTAAATTTTCTTTAAAGGTGGACAGTTATATTTGCAACCTTTGAAGTGATACTTGTGTTGTATCATGCAATCAGTGGTGGTATATTTATGCATCAGTCGTAACTTAATGCCAGGATGTTACATGCAACGAGGTGTTTGTGATTCACTGTCATCCTACAGTTGTTACAATCCCAACAGACAAAATTTGTTTTTAAAAAATCCACCCATTATCCGGTTTAGGACAGACTTATATTTAATCTGACAACAAAGGCATGCCTACGCTTTGGTGTGTTAGGTTAGTCAGCGCAACGGGGTGTCTGTGAGTCAGTTTCGGTTTCGATTTATTTTAAATTAAATTGTTATCAAAAACATACATGACTGTGTGATGTGACCAGTGAAACAATTCCCTGCATTACTTTTTGCGTGTTCCCTTTACATACTCTACTGTTTTTAATGAACAACCAGCAAACCAAATCCTCAATTCAAGTAATTTGTGATCTACCATGAGTTCTGGCCGAGATTGTTTTGTGTTGAATTTACTTAGAGCTTTTGGTTTGAATGTATGTTAAGCTAACGTGGGCTTGTGGGTGTATCTCTGACATCGTATTCTTCTGGTTACAAACGATGCAAATTTAGTCTCAAGTTCTTTCTCCTGCTTTTGTTCTCCAAATTATTTAACTGTGGTGTCTATTGTGTTTATTGTAAAATACTCTTGCCAAAAACTTTTCGTCTTACCCTCTACGTCAGTGGATCTCAAACTGTCATTATTTTTTTCAAAACGGACCCTTTGCCATTGTTTCGGGGGCTCGCGGTCCTTAAGCCTGAGTGTGTATTTTCAAAAAAACGAAAGTTGATTGCAGGATTTTAGCTAGTTATGCAAAATTGCGCTTAACAATAATCCAAAGAAAGCATGTAACATCACAAACAAGACAAAAAAACATTACGATTGTGTGCCAACAATTGCATTTTTGTCAGTTTTCATGCAATAAGAGCTATTGTTTAGCAATTGGGGACAGTCGATTCTCAATTCTACTGTGATTTAAACTTATTCAGTGGCACAAACTGGCGCAAAATAAGATTATAAAAGTACTTCAACCTTTACGCGGTCCACCAAAATTGCCTCACGGACCCCTAAAGCAGTGGTCGGCAACCGCCGGTACCGGTCCGCGAGGAGTTTGTTACCGGGCCGTATAATTTTTCAGCTTAAATGCTTTCAAACATTTTGCCCATATATCCTGGGCATGATAAACTAATCTAAGCCTTTTTCTAGCTATATATTTGTAGTTTTTTGAAGACCGGTCCGCAATAAAATTTTAGTTTAAAAACCGGTCCGCAGTGCAAAAAAGGTTGCCGACCCCTGCCCTAAAGGACCGCGGACCCCAGTTTGAGAACCGCTGCTCTACGTTATTTTACTATTTTGTTCTTCAAGAATTAGCAGCTTTGCATGTTTGCAAGGTTGCATATCGGTTTATTTTACTGCGTTAGATCAAACCCCATCAGAGTGGGGTGCAGCCAGTGCGCCACACTAGGGCCCATGAATATCAAAGATCAAAAGCTGGTGTTACAGGGGATTGGAGGAAATGGTTATTTTTTCGATATGTTTGTTGTTTCGGAACGTTTATAGTACATATCTTTGTAGATATTATTTTGTTATGTTTATTGCCCTGTAGATTAACAATTGATTGGTGGTGTTTCATAATTAAGCTGTGTGTTGGTTTGTGGGTGGGTACCTGCTCCATTCTGTACCAGAACTTAACTTGCAACGAGGTGTATGTTCTGTAGGTAAACTTACAGTTATTTTAAGCGCTACAAACAACATCTAAATTCTATGAATTAAACTCACTTTTCGGTTAAATGCATTTGTATTGAAGGCAAGTTGTATTGAATTTGACAACAAATGCCCTCCTTTTTGTCCAGTATGTTAAATTCAATTGAATTACTGTTGTTGTGTTTTGGTTATATTTCAGACCTTTTCACCATGCGTTAATCACTCCTTTAGCTGTTTTTTGTCTGAGAAACACACAAAAAACATTTGCAAACTGCAGTACGATATTTTTCTTTTAGGCTATAAACCCTCTTATAGGGTTGTGTGTTGATTAAGATACTTTCATTGACGTGGCTGTATCGTCGAGATTTTATTCTACTGGCAGCAAATGATACAAAATCAACAACTTAACGGTTGCCTTGTATTTTTTCATTGCTTGCGTTTTGTTTTACGTTTGTGGTTGTATAATGCCGCAGAAAATTATTGTATGATTTTGGACGCCGTATTAACGGCATGTTTCTTATCCATATGAGCTCCTTAGCATTTTTTATTTACAATACCACTATGCAGGATAGCTTCCAAATACTAACATACATTTAAAAGTTTCTTCGCGCTAACACACAGGTTCAATTCCAATCTTCATCGAGTTGAGCTTGGCTAGGGTGTACGGACTGGCGTTTTTTTGCGTTATATTTTGACAAAGAAAACGTAAGTCGGGACAAAGAAAACGTAAGTCATATTTATGTTTGTGTTTCTATTTTCCATAAGCCACTGCCAAAATGTAGGACTTTTTTTTCAAATTATCTATGCTTTTTAAATATACAAGACATTAACTCACTTTACTAAGTTATCTAAAACGAATTGCTGTACAGGCATGAATTGTTAGAATCACCGTTGACTTGCGGGCTAATCCTAAACTACTGGTGACACAATGCAAAATCAAGAACCCACCTGTTGCTTGCCTTTTTCAATTTTTTGTAGTGTGTCTACTTCTTTGCAATGAAGTCGATACTGTTTATGGTTGGACACCACCGCAAACAAAAAACTTATTGTTCGGCTTACGGTACCCATTCTGTCTTTTCTGACCATTTTAGTGGGGCTTGGAAACATCGTTATGCAAGTTCATTGATTTGTAAACATGTTGTAAACCTTTCTTGTTTGGAAATTCAAAGCCTTAGCGGCACATATTGATGATGTATGTTTGAGGTTAGTTTTGAACCAGTAAATCTACTTCTGTGCTTTTGTAAATCAAAAATGTATTGTTGTGGTCGCTGCCTCAGTACTTTATTCTTTATTGATGTTGAAATAGATTTATTACCAATTAGTTGATGCTAGTATATTAATCAGAGAGATACGTAATCGATTTTAAGATTGTTAGGGATCACTACTCGAATGCGATCGTTACTTAATTCTGGTAAAATCCTTACTATTATTAAGCAAATACTCATGACACTGCAGACACTTTAATGTCATCAACATTAGAGTGGTAAGATCCTGAATGTTATATGCCTTGTTCCTCATTCTTGTTGTAATCTTAATTCCATTATTCCGTTAAATGACCGACAGAGTTTTATTTTAAAACAGTTCATTGTGTCCGTTAATCAAACCTGCGTTTTCTGAATACCCATTGACTTGGAGTGTGTAGCCATCTCCTGCTTTCAATTTAAATGAGCTAGAATAAATATTTTTGTGCAGTATTTAAGTTAAAATTTTTAATTCTTTAATCATAGTTGGGAAAGCATTACTTCACTTGTCAGTTTTAGTTATCAGACTTCCTTCTTTGGTTACCCTTTTTTCAGTTGTTATCGTATTTGTTAGGTTCCTTACTTTCGTTTTCAATAATAAGTAAGAAATAACCTTGTGTTCTCTGGCACATAAAATATTAGGAAGGTGCCGTGTTTCTGCATGCTGTTACTTGTACTTGACTTTCCACTTCAAACAACTGCATGATGAAAGAGAGGTTTTGTTACTGTAAGTTGTCACTATCGACTTACGTCTTTTTTGGCGTACGATGAAACTCATTTGGTTCATATTCTTCTAAATTTAAAAAGAAAAGCGCGGTACTTTAGCTATATGTTACAACACAGTTCTATGACTTTGTAGATTATGCTTTAGTTTGCTTATTGTGCCTGTTAGTGTTGCCAGTGTCACTTTCTTCTTGACTGGCTTGAGGACCAATTTTCTAAACGTTTTTTATTTGCGCTGAGAAAATTTTTGCGCTTTTCGTCGATTTGTGTCACTACATGCAAATTTATTTTTTCTCCTCCAAGAGTTTCATTCTATTTTCTGAAACAAAGACCAGCATACAGTACACGTTCTTAATCATTTTACTTCGAAAAATGCGATTGGGGCTACTTTGAAAAATATGATTGAGAATTCGATTGGTTATACTCAGGTCAAATTGTACAAAGCATCATTTTAATGCCACTATGTAATGTTATTGCAACTACTGTATTGTAGGACGTGCAAAATAATATATCGTTATTTGACTCTGATTTTGAATGTCTTTTGAGTGAGTAATATTGCCCGTGCCATTTATACCATTCAACACCATCTGCGTATGAATGATGTGGGCCTCCCAGATATAATCCATCTGGGTTTGTGCAATGACATGCGTTGTACCTCCCAGCTCCATTATATAGTGAGGCACAACTAGAAGAACTTGCATCTCTTTGTCCCTTGTCGAAAATTTCGAACCGTTGTGCCTTTCCAAACAGTCTCCTAAAATTATTCTCCTGTTATGGGAACCCATGTTTATGCAAACATTTGAATTTGTCATTTAGTCACAAAGAGACTGGTGTTATTCACCCTTAGCCATAATCATTCAAATGACGTACAGCTTTTAAATACTTTACCTGCATTGCCTGAGTATCCAGAGACACTTAAGACATAACCAGTTCCTTCCCCAACTTTGAACGTGCTGAACAAAAAACATGCAATACCTTGTGTCAGTAACTTCATAATTGTTTGCATATTAAGGAAAAATGGTTTCAAAATAAAAAGAATAATTAAAGTGGAACAACTCCTTGCACAGCTACCTGTATTTTGCGAATCTTGTTTCTCCCTCAAAATACTCCATGTCCACTCTCAGTTCGTATCTTCTCTTTGATGTTAGTTGGTACAGAACTTCCAACCCTGTGCAAAGAAAAGCGTTAGTACTAACGTGTTTGCACACTGTTCTGGGCACTTTTAGGACTGAACGAAAAGATAAAAAAGTCACACAAAAACCCCCCCCCCCCCCCCCCCCCCCCCATCTAGGTGTGAATACTGTAACGATTAAAGAAAGTGAAATATTATGATACTGATTGCAAAAAACTTCTGGCATGAAGCATTAAATCATCCGGATTTATGCTTTACCCATCCAAATTCTGTATTCATATCCCCAAATCTGTTCACATAATCGTTCCAGTACAGATAAAAAATTTCAGATTCGGCGATTCGGCGCTAAAACGTCTAAACGAAAAAAAGGAGCACAAATTGCCTTGACTACACTACAGCAGTCATAACCTAAAACACTACAAGTAATACTGGAAACTTACTATCCATCCTGGTAGATCAGTGGTAGAATCACAGTATACATCAAGAGGTTTAGTACGATCATGGAAGGGATAAATTGTGTAAACTCCACTTTCGGTTACTCCGCTGTTCCAAACTTTCTCACAAGTCGTGTTTTTGTGAAGATCTGCAAACATGTGCAAGGTTTTGGTTGATAACAAAACACAAAAAGAGTTCAATGTGTTAGGTCGCTTGAAATTAGTTATGTTTTAACTACTTAACTGCACTGCCAAAACAACGAAGTTTGCGGTGCATAATGTGAGTTTGAATCGATATGATCAGCATTCTATTATTTTTTTGTTGTACCGGCGTCTGTAACCTGGTTTTCGTTTGGTGATGCCTATTGTGATTCCTACAAGTGTAAGTTAACCGATGTGAAACTTTGCGTTTGTAACACCAAAGTAGTTTGCATAGGCATGTAGTACAGCGATAAATTTGCAGTTTTTCTTGCCTTTCAATGCATGTACTTGTTCCTGCATTGCATCAAGCCGTTTTTGCATGACCGTCATCACATTTTCAAGATTGTTTAAATCCTCACAGCTACACGACCGAGGTTCATTTAGACAGAGTGTTATCAGACACTGCTGTTGTCATCATTTCTTCCGCCAAAGATGCACCTGTTACGGCAAACCAAACTGCTAGAATTCGTACAAAACCCATCACGGTTTCTGTCAAAGTAAAAATAACCGATCATTTGGCTAAAAAACTACAACTAGCATCGCGCAGAGACAAACAAACTCTTGGTCATTTATTAGCTGTTTCTACTAGACATAATATAATCTATACAGACCTCTTCTGGCAAATGTATTTGGAACTGACGTTGCGACGTCCTATGCAGGTCGCCTTCCTTAGGGCAAATAACACTGAATGTGCGTAGTAAAGTGCACGATGAACAAGGGAATAAATAAAAAAAACTCATTGTCAATGTATTAGGTTCATTTTACGAGCTTTAATTTACAATTCGATGTGTGTACCTATATCGTCGTAACTAATGTACCTCTCCTCCCCACAGTCAATTTACGACATTACTACACTAGCGCAAAGAATATTTTTACGCTTTTTATAACTTCAAACTTTGTTGTAATAACTTTTTTCTTGAACATTTGAGATGGTTTGGTTTAGCTACCTACTATTAAAATGTTATTCTTTTTGTCTTGTTTCTATCAAATCAGATTGTATATGTACGGCAGGCTATTTGTTTTTTAACTACTTTTATAGTGAATTTGAACTTTTATTCAAGTACACTGTTGTATTTTAGTTTTACGTGGCAGTTTATAGCTGTTTAACTGAGCTTACGGCAGTAATAAATTCTCGACCAGGGAAAAACCATGTGGAAATTTCGATGACGTTGTAAATAACGACGTGTCAATATTTGGTTGTGATCGAGGTGTTTTGCAACTGCTTTTGAAGTTGATTTAGGATCCTGTAGTGGTAAAGTTTGGAAGTTGTTTGTAATATCCTAAATATACTAAGTATGCCATTTGGCATGTACAGACTTGTTTTTTCAGGCAGATTTGAACTTGTTTTTAGACTGATTTGGACTTGTTTTTTAGTACAAGTATGTTAACTTGTATTATTGGATTTTAGTTCGTGTGTTATGCGGTGCCTGTCGATCGCAGGAGGTCTAAGCCACTTGATCATGACTCGAGCGTTATCGTGAGAACAACGGTATTTGCTGAACAAAAGTCGTTCTATTGTTTTGGGTAACTAGTGTATTTGAAACGAGTTCTTACCAATTGAACGTTCGTTTGCAAAAGCGACTAAGTTCTGAAACGTTTTTAACATCAACTTCTGTACATTACCATAGCTGATACCTGTATTTTGCGTATCTTGTTTGTCCCTCAAAATCTTCCATGCCTACTTTAAATTTGTTTACATGTCCAGATATAAATATTCAGTTGTGCCTTCGTCTTATGGTTTGTGGCCACGATAGAGACTAATTTTATTTTAAACCCAAATTTTACCATTGCCTTCCTCTTGTAACAACTAGTGACAAACTAATCTTCACCCCCCCCCCCCCCCCCCCCCCCCCCCCCCCCCCCAATTTATCAACAGGATCCATAAATAGCGTTTTCACTTTTTTTTATCAACACCAAATTGAAATTTTCTATTGTACCTTATTAAATTGTTTTATGTATGATTATTATCATCAATGAATTAACCGAACTTGATAGAAATTATGATTGCTGCAAAAACCCTACTACTTGGTTCTGATTTTGAATTCAATTCTTTTAAGCGAGTAATAGTGTCCATGCCATGTATACCACTCAACACCATCAGCAAAAGAGTGATGGGGTCCTGCCAAATACAATCCGTTTGGGTTGGTTTCGTGGCAGTAGTTATACCACCAAGCTCCTTGGAATTTTGAGGCACAGTTGTGTGGTGCGTGGTCTTGGTCCTTGTCTCTTGTTGTAAACTTCATTCTGTTATGAATTGCCATTGCATCACCTGTACATTAATCACAGTTTTTTTTTAATTAAAATGTATGTTTACTTGCGTGGGTATATCAAACCTGCGTTTCCGGAATACCCATTGACCTGGAGAGTGTAGCCTATTCCGTCTCCCACTTTAAATGTACTAGAAACAGATTTGGGCCGTGGAATATGAAACGACTGAAAAGTTTTTTATAACAACTCTAGATCACCAAAATAGATACCTGTATTTTGCGAATCTGGTTTGTCCCTCAAAATCTTCCATATCTACTCTGAGTTCGTATTCTCGCTCTGAAGTGAGTTGGTGCAGAGTTTCCAATCCTGTACAAATATACAGCATCAAACACGGTGTCTACATTATTTCGAGCGATGCGCCAGAATGGTCCAAGTAAACACAATGCTATACATTGAACAAATGCTACAAAACGAAGGGTGGTGTAAAACTGTTTTTTTTTTCAGCATGTTACAGCTACTATTATTTTGGTTAAGGTTCGCAACTGAAAACTTCTGTGTCATAAAATAAAAACCACCCTTCATTGCGCTGTGCGTGCTTCAAATACATTACATGCCTAAATGAACTCCATCCTTTGAGTTTGAGACGTAATGGCGAAAGTGATTTGTTTGCTCATTTTTGTACACTATACACTAAAGACGTGTGATAACTAGTTTCATTTTATCGAAACGAACAAAAAAAATGATACAAAAACAAGAACATTCTGTAGTAAAATAAACCAATTAACGTGGATTTTTTGCAGGTGAATAAAAGACATACCCATCCAAAACTCTGCATTCAAATGTCCAAATCCACTCACGTAGTCGTCCCAGTACCGATAAAAGTTTTCAGATCCATCTATTCGGCGTTGAAAGGTCTGCAAAATGTCACTTAGGCAAATCGACAAACTTCAAAATTACAGTCGACAACTAAGGTTTATTTAGAAATACGACGGAACCTCAGTTGTCGATTCAGAGTTTAGATCGAATATTTAAAATTCCAACACTGACAAAAAAAACTTACTATCCACCCTGGTAGATCAATTGTAAAATCACAATATACATCGAGAGATTTGCTGCGGTCATGGAACGGATAAATGGGGTAAACTCCACTTTCAGTCACACCGCTTTTCCAAATTTCCTCACAAGTCGTGTTTTTAAGGCGATCTTCAAACAAAAGTGTTTAATTTAAGGTTTGGTTGATTCAATGCAAAACAATGTGTGATGTTGTCATGCATAAATCGTCTTTTTTGGCCTGGAACTAGTATTTTAATGTGCTTGTTTATAGTTACAGAAAGCAATATATATTGCGCTTTAGTGAAAGGTTTAAAACAATCAATGTCTTGTAATAGGCACAATGTTGTTAAATCTGCTCAAACCCCTTTGTTCTGTTTTTCTTGCCTTCCAATCCATTAAGCCTTCCTGCATAACCATCACCACCTTTTCAAGATTGCTTAAATCCTCACAGCTACACGACTGAGGTTCATTTACATTNACAGTGCACGATAAACAAAGGAAAAAAAGAATGGAACGCAAGCACGTCACAACGCAACGACCTGTATAGGATGTCGAAACGTCGGAATAAAATTACATTTGCCAGAAGAGCTCTTTAAACATGAGGCAATAATCGAGATATCTACAAAACCGAACATAATTTAAATACAAAATTTAAAATTAGACCCTTTACTATTTTTATCGAATATGTTACCGGTCAAAACATAACATATGTACTCAAATATTTCCGATGCGGGTGTGGGATGGTTTTTAATTCTTAGCTGCTCAGACAAATTTACAAATGTTGTTTTCTAGAGTGTACTAAGGAGCCGTGGGTAACGGTTTTGGCAAACTAGCGGCAGTACCGAATACTCGATTAAAACTTTACAACTAATACCAAGTTCAAACAAAAAATATTTGATGTGCGTTAGGCTTTAATGTCAAAGGTATTATCAAACAGGTATCAGTACCACATAACCCTATCTAAAATTCCCAAATAAACCAAGTATGCCGTTTGGCATGTANGTTTTCTAGAGTGTACTAAGGAGCCGTGGGTAACGGTTTTGGCAAACTAGCGGCAGTACCGAATACTCGATTAAAACTTTACAACTAATACCAAGTTCAAACAAAAAATATTTGATGTGCGTTAGGCTTTAATGTCAAAGGTATTATCAAACAGGTATCAGTACCACATAACCCTATCTAAAATTCCCAAATAAACCAAGTATGCCGTTTGGCATGTACAGACTTGTTTTAAGGCAGATTTGGACTTGTTTTTAGTCTGTTAACTGGTAATATTGGATTTTAGTTCGTGCGTTATGCGGTGTATGTCGAGCGCGGTAGGTCTAATCTAAGCCACTCAAACATGACTCGAGCGTTATCGTAAGGACAACGGTATTTGCTGAGCTAACAAAAGTTCTTTCGATTTGGGAAACTAGTGTATTTGGAATAGAACGAGCTCTTATCAATTCAACGGTTGTTTGCAAAAGCAACTAAGTTCCGAAACGTTTATAACATCAACTTCAGTACATTACCATAGCAGATACCTGTATTTTGCGTATCTTGTTTGTCCTTCGAAATCTTCCATATCTACTCTGAGTTCGTATTCTCGCTCTAATGTCAGTTGGTGTAGAGTTTCCAATCCTGTAAAAAATATAGCATGAAACACGACAGAAAGGTCCAAGTAAAAACAGTGCGATACATCGAACAAATGCTACAAAACTAAAGGAGTTGTAAAACTGTTTTTTTTCTCCGCATGCTACTGCTAGCATTATTTTGGTTAGCTTTCACAACTGAAAACGTATGTGCCACAAAATAAAAACCACCATTCATTGCGCTGTACATGCTTTCAATACATTACATGCCTAAATGATTTAGTTATTAAGCTGCCTTTACATCATTTTAGTTTAAGGACGTGGAACTTCTGTTTCCCTAGCTCCATCAATAATCCGTAATACTTGGGCATTTAGGCCAAGTGGCAAATCTGTTTTTGTTTGCTAATTTTTATGTACTGCACTAAAGACGTGTGGTAACCAGTTTCATTTTGTCGTAACGAACAATAAAATGGTGCAAAAACAAAAACATTCTGTAGTAAAATGAACCAAGTAACGTGTGTTTTTTTGCATCTGAATAAAATACATACCCATCCAAAACTCTGCATTCAAATGTCCAAATCCACTCACGTAGTCGTCCCAGTACCGATAAAAGTTTTCAGATCCATCTATTCGGCGTTGAAAGGTCTGCAAAATGTCACTTAGGCAAATCGACAAACTTCAAAATTACAGTCGGCAACTAAGGTTTATTTAGAAATACGACGGAACCTCAGTTGTCGATTCAGAGTTTAGATCGAATATTTAAAATTCCAACACTGACAAAAAAAACTTACTATCCACCCCCCCCCCCCCCCCCCCCCCCCCCCCCCCCCCCCCCCCCCCCCCCCCCCCCCCTTCATCGCGACTTTTTTACCTTAAAAACGGACACCGCTTCATTACAGTAAACATATCCCATCAACGTCCCTTTCTTAGAGTAGGGTCCACTTTAATGCAACGCCCCCCCCCCCACCGCTTTTCCAAATTTCCTCACAAGTCGTGTTTTTAAGGCGATCTTCAAACAAAAGTGTTTAATTTAAGGTTTGGTTGATTCAATGCAAAACAATGTGTGATGTTGTCATGCATAAATCGTCTTTTTTGGCCTGGAACTAGTATTTTAATGTGCTTGTTTATAGTTACAGAAAGCAATATATATTGCGCTTTAGTGAAAGGTTTAAAACAATCAATGTCTTGTAATAGGCACAATGTTGTTAAATCTGCTCAAACCCCTTTGTTTTGTTTTTCTTGCCTTCCAATCCATTAAGCCTTTCCTGCATAACCATCACCACCTTTTCAAGATTGCTTAAATCCTCACAGCTACACGACTGAGGTTCATTTACATTATTGGGTACTGCTGTTGTCACCATTTCTTCTGCCAAAGACACACCGGTCAAGGCGAACCAAACTACTAGAATTCGTACATAATCCATCGCGTATTCTTCAATTAAAAAAGCTGATCGTTTTGATAACAAACTACAGCTAGCATGACGCAACGATAGACTTTCTGCCAATATGTGAAGTGTTTTTGAACTTTGTTCTGCGATCTGATGTGTACATAGCTATAGCTGAATTACCCCCTGCACGTTTACCAAGAGGAAGTATTTGTGCAGTAGCAAAATGGAAAATAATTTTAGGCATTTCATGACGTACCAACTTAGTTTTATTAACTATTTTCTCATAACTTGAACATTTAAGAAAGATTATTATAATTTCCTTTTTTACTCTGCACATACCTTATTTATTTGTTTCTGTGGTGTTTTATAACTACTCTTGCAGCGGATTTGGACTCCTGCTCCAGTGCATTGTTCAATTTCAGTTTTTATAAGGCAAATTATAGCTGTTTATTTGAGCTTCCGGCAGTAATAAACTCGCGAACGAGATAAACCATTGGGAAATTTTAAGAAATAGTAAACAACGACATGTCAATATTTGGCTGTGATCGAAGTGTTTTGCAACTGTTTTTATGGTTGAATTTTGGACGTGTTGTGGTAAAGTTTGTGTTTGTTCGTTGCTTTAGTGCTTATCAGTAAACTGAGGTCCCCCCCCCCCCCCCCCCCCCCCCCCCCCCCCCCCCCCCCCCCCCCCCCCCCCCCCCCCCCCCCCCCCCCCCCACAGGAATGATTTGGGTTTGACTTTACGGTTTGTATCAGTATTTTTTAACTAAATTTAACTAGCTAAGTAGCCAGTTGCAGGACCTAACCTAATGTCAAAAAGCCCTAAAACGCCCTGTTCAAAACCACTTGTCTATTGTGTTTGTTGTGTTGGTCTTTCCTAGGGCTTTAATACCTCGTCGATCAAACTTTCGGGCCTAATTGAGCTTTTCCAAAACGATTTGTGTTTGGGATGGGTTTCGGCTCTAATTTTAGGCCTGTTTACAACGTTGGGCAGGCTAACGTGACGATGTGAAAATAATGAAAAATAACTTTTGTGCGTAACGGTTATGGTAGGTTTGCGGTTGCTATCATTGTTTTAACATGAAGATTTTTCATTAACCCTCAAATAAACAAGTCGTTTAAACTGATTACATTGTTGTCATTATGAATAGTTGTGTATTAGCTATAATTTGTTGGGACCAAGAGCTACAATCGATTGTTGGCAAATTTTGGTTTTAGTTTCATACTTTGTTTTAATATTGAATATCCGTTGTCGAACGAAAACAATTAAATGCTCTGTTCTAAAACAATAAACAAATGATGCGTTTTGTGTCTTTGCACGTATAACGTCAGCCTTCTGCATACTTTCACTATAGCACTTGTCTGTCGACTCCCTAGCCATATATGATAACGTGCAACCCTTGCATTTGAAACTCTAACATCTGAATGAGTTTCCATACGTTCTACTTTTGTTTGTTTGTAAGTTCGTTTCTGTTGCTAGTGCACATTGCTATTCTCGGCTGATTATTACATGGTTGCGAACAAATAGGCAGTTTCTTGCTTTTTTCCATGTTTTGCCCAAGTCTCAGTGCGGTATTTGACTTTATTGACGTTAAATTACATTTTACAGGTTACGCAAAGCACAATCAAAGATAAAAGTGTATTTTGCTTTCTCGTCTGATCATTACATGGTGGCGGACATATTAGAAGTTTCTTAGACGTCTAACTGACATATTTTAACTCTGTTGCGATTTTTTTAGAATCCTAAGTAAAGCTACTGTAGTGAAAGCTTGTTGGTGCTGGGCAAAACACGGGTCTGCGTTATTCAACTTTCTTAATAATTCCACCCCCCCCCCCTATCCTGCGACCCAGTTACAACGCATCACGGACAATTTCTGTACGTCTGGAGTCTATCGTTGCAAGCGCTATTGTGTTGTCATTGTTGTAGTGTCCCAATTTTATCGCGTCGCCGTTGCCCGTTGCAGAGTTCATTGTTTTATTTGTAGGAAATCGTCACGGCATGTTAGCGCCATTTACCCTTTTTCATTGTTGCATCAGCGTTATAAGAGCGCCCATCTTACGATAAAAAAAATATGTAACAACCCCCCCCCCCAGAGTTCATTGTTTTATTTGTAGGAAATGGTCACAGCGAATTAACGCATTTTTCCCGGTCATTGTAATGCAAGACATATAAGCGCCCCAATCTGATGATTTAAAAAAGAGACATATAATATAAGATAGAATTGAGAGATAACTGAAAAGTAGTGCTGGATTGTTTGTTTGTTGTTTTGATTACGTGTGGTTGGACGTGAATAAATGTAAAAGAAAAGTGTTGCTGCCGATCAGAGTACACTAGCGTTAGCTGTTAAGGAACTTCCGATAGTCAGTCCCAAACTTTTGCGTACCCGTGAAAACCGGTACGTGACATCTGGGGCTCGTCCGGGAACTGACTTAAAAACGAAGTTGAACACTAACCCTTGTAAGATCGGCAATGGCGTCTGTAAATCGGTACGTGGAGACGGGAAAACAGTTGGGACTTGTTGACGAAGGCTTGCGTCGATACGTCGATGAGCAAATGAATAAGGAAGAAGAACGTGAGGAAAGGAGGTTTAACCGTGAAGCCGAGCAGATAAAGCTTGACGCCGAGGTCGAGCAGAGGAAACTTGACGCCGAGCAGAGGAAGCTTGAAGCCGAGCAGAGAAAGCATGACGCCGAGGTCGAGCAGAGAAAACTTGACGCCGAAAGGGAAGAACGGCGACAAGTCCGCGAACACGAGCTGGCTATGAAGAAGCTTGAGCTTGATCTGGAAGCTATGAACCGCCGTAGAGAAAAAACAAACAAGGAGAAAGTCGACCTGGATCGTGTCCACCTGGTGGAAGATGAGCAAGAGCGCATTCCAGAACCAATGAATAAAAGGCTTGTGACAACTGCTGTTGAGAGGACGGAAACCTGCGGTTCAGTGGAGCAAAACGTCAAATCGCTAGACGAGGAAAATAAGGATTTGTCGCAGGGTCGCATTGAAACGGAAGTGGAGATGTGTGACAAAGAAGAGTCAGGTTCTGTGACACAACAAGCGACGGAGCAAAACGACACGATGCAAACGAAGACCGGCGGGCAAGACGCAGACTTGTCGCAGGAGCAGGTCAATATGCAATTGCATACAGAAGAGGGATGCGGGATTGTTGCTTCAATACAAAAGACGACGGAGAAGAGCGCCATATCAAACACAGTCGTCGATGTGCAAGATCAAGAATTGGTTCAGAATCGCCCTAGTGTTGAGGTGCAAATGCTGGATGAGAAACAGTCTATTTCTTCATTGCAACAAATTCTC
>QLIY01002271.1:0-20927 GCA_003260075.1 Phallusia mammillata | reverse complement strand
ATATATAAAATGGAAGTATATCAGAAAGCCACTCTTCTAGTTGTTTACAAGTTTCGGTTTATACCGGAATCCCGGACCATGTGTAATCTATTTTCAAACATATATAACTAATTATTAAAGCATATTTTGTTGCCATAAGGCGTTTGCCAATCTCTTGTCAACACTGAAGATGTTTTAAAATGTTTTTCTAACAGTAAGCATTTCAGTTAAACATTTATAACTGTTACTGCAGGTTTAGGAAAACACCACTGGTTAATTGCGTCAAAACACATGCTAAATAGGAAATGTTATTAGAAGGGTTTGGACAATATTTTTTTTATTTTTAAGTCATCCAACAAAGCTTAAAGGTATTACAAATGTCATAGCATATGCCAAGCATTTTTTATTTAATGTAATTTGTAGTACGCTTGTTTTATCCATTGCCTAACTGTTGTCACTTTCTTTAGAATATGTCATATTTATTGCAAATTATTTACTATATTTTTTCAGCGAGTAGTTGTAGTCTAGTCAATATTTGAATTTTACTTTTGTTCAGTAAACTGTTGCTTACTGTTGTTCAAAACTCTCTTTAACCTGAGGATTTGTTTGTGAATGTTTTCTCACAATTTGACCTTTCCCATCAGATCCAACCTTTTCCCTAAACGTTTAATAAGATAAAACAAAAATAAAATAGAGTGTCTTGTACAAAGAAAACAAATACATGGACAACTGTTTTAACTCATCACATAGTAAAAGTTGTTTCATGTAATTATAGCTTATGTTTATGTATTTATTTTATTTATTCATTTTCCATTGTTTGTTTACAGTCTGGTTATGAAAAGTGCTGAATGTTTGCAAATAAACAGTGAATGTCATCAAACTTTTACAGGTAAAAATTTTACCAAATTACCAAATGACTTATTTTTTTATTACCAAATGACTTATTTTAGTAAAGAACACATTGTTTTTGTCCACATTCTTTTATTCTATTTTTTGCTGAATGCTGGTCTGTTTAGTCATTTGTGACCAAAGCTGAAATTTTAAACACATGTCTAAACTAAATGAAATTTGGATATTATGTACCTCAAAAACCAATTAAGGACTTCTTCAGAGAATTTTTTTAATTAAGTGTTCAAGAGAAGGCCGTTGAAATAAAAAAATACATTTGGAAAATACATATGGTTCTGCCAAATTATGGAGAATAACTGAAACAAGTGTCTACTAATTTTTTTATTTATTTTTATTGTCTCCATCCCTCATACTGAGTCTCTGGTGACTCAAGACTTATATATAATATACTACACACAGTTTTGGATAAAGTTTTGATTTTTGTTGTTAAGTACTAAAAGTGTTGTTTGCTGTTTAAACCCTAGTTTACTCAACCTTAAAATAAAGCAAGAAAATAAAAAAATATGCACATAACCACAATAGACAACGGTTTATGTGAAAACGGTTGATATTCAGTAATTTAAAAAAACTAAATTTATAGATTTTTTTCGCAGGTAAAATTCTGATTGTTGGTGAACAGGGCTCACCCACTGATTGTGTTGTTTATGATGTAAACACCAAACAAACCACTTATTTGCCGGTTAGTTTTGTGTGGTTTGAAAATAGGTCTATGCCAGTGGTAAGATACAGATTTTTTGCCGGTTCTATCACAAAAGTCATATTTTTCAACCGGTTTTGTTACAAATGTCCATTGACAGTAACCAGTAATGTTAACCGGTTCGCTAAACTCATAAAATTTTGTGAGACGGTTCTATAGAATTGGTGCAACCCGGCTGAATTCCACTGCTGCATATTACTTAAATAAAGAGTTATCCCTTTTGAAAACAAAAACAATGAAACCAAATTTGTCATAACTATTTTGAAAAGAATTCCTTCTTTTGCAACAGAAACTAAACTTTGGAAGAATTGGAGCCTCGTTAGTAAAAGTTGGAAGTAAATTTTATGTGACTGGTGGTTGGGATGATTCGGGGAATAGTTGTGAAACGTTGAACTTGGATGAGCCAACAAAATGGGATATTTTGCCAAGTATGTTGGAATTCCGTTGGCGGTGTGGATGTAGTTTCTTAGCAGGTTGGTTTATAAAGTAAAAGTTTGTAGCCACTATAGACAGTTTGTTCATGTTAGAAATATTTTGCTGTGATGCACTGTGTGTAGCATAGTGTAGTAGTCAAACTTTGATACTATGACACTGTTTGGGACCGAGAGAACTTGGCATAGTAGCGAGGGTGGAATAATAGCGAGGGTTGTTTTTAAACATAGCCATGTGACGTGACAATGTACTGTATTGCCATGTTGTGTTGTACGATTATAATTTATTACAGTATACAGTATAATTTCTTACAAAAATACAGATAGATTGTGCCTAGAAAAAACAAGATCTGTTAGTCCCCCCCCCCCCCCCCCCCCCCCCCCCCCCCCCCCCCCCCCCCCCCCCCCCCCCCCCCCTGACACAAGCACAGAACAGCGTTTACATAACTCGCTGCAAAGCAATTTATTAAAATTGATTTGATATTTGTACATATGTCAATCTTACAGAGAAATATTTTGTAGAAGTTATTTTTTCGTTTAATCTGCAGATTATATCTATGTTACCGGGGGTCGCAGTCAGCATTTTAAAACACAGTCAAGTTGTGAAAAGTTTGACATCCGCAACAACAAGTGGATGAGAATAAAAAATATGTTGTATGCAAGACATGCACATGGAACTGTTGTTTGCAATGGTAAGTAAAGAATAATAACGAGCTTGGATTTTTAGTGAAAAGAATAAAATAGTGGCCATGCTTTATACATGTTTATGAATGTTCAAAATTGTAATATTCATTTCTCTATGGATAAGCTTTTAATGACAATGTGCAAAATGTGATATTTTTTTATTATTACTGTGTATTACAAATTTTTAAGACTGAAAGTAAGCAGTTAAATTTAAAATAAAATTGACATTTTTGTTGTAAATATAGCTTTGTGACANGTAAGTAAAGAATAATAACGAGCTTGGATTTTTAGTGAAAAGAATAAAATAGTGGCCATGCTTTATACATGTTTATGAATGTTCAAAATTGTAATATTCATTTCTCTATGGATAAGCTTTTAATGACAATGTGCAAAATGTGATATTTTTTTATTATTACTGTGTATTACAAATTTTTAAGACTGAAAGTAAGCAGTTAAATTTAAAATAAAATTGACATTTTTGTTGTAAATATAGCTTTGTGACAATGCCTTGATTTTAATAGTAACAATATTTTTAGATTTACTTTATTGTATTGGAGGTGGTCATCGCCGCAAGCAATTATCTTCATGTGAATGCTATGATGTGAGCAGTGATGCATGGAATGAGATTGCACCTCTCAATCAAGCAAGAAGTGGTTTGGCATGTGTTGTGTTGCATGGAAACATATATGCAATAGGTAATAGTCGTAATCTTATGCGTGTTTGGATTAAAATCCTATTTTACTAATTACAGTACTTTACTTATACTGTATTTTTCACTTTTACCATTGTAACAGGTGGGCGTGGACATGGTGGCCAATACCTGTCAACTGTTGAGCGATTTAATCCTGAAATTGGCAAATGGGAGAATATTGCATCACTTCAACATGCTCGCTACCTTCCATCTGCTTGTGTGGTGGGAAACAAAATTTTTGTTATTGGAGGGTGAGAATAATCAACTACTAGAGATAATGCAACATTTGTATGTGCACGCTTTAAGGTTAATAAAATTATTTTGTAGAAATCACTTTTGTCAAAAAATAACTTACTGCCTTAACTGATTTATTTAACCAAACCTGTAAAAGTACTTCAAAATATTTTTTTAGTTGTCTGTAATTAACATTTTTATCTAATGTAGTTAGTGTGGTATGTTACTAACATTTAGCCCATTTTTGTCCATGCAAAAAGTGTAAAATTACCTACATTATTAACTGGTTAAAAATACTCATGATTTTCTGCAAATTAACGTAATTCGTTTGGGAAGAACTGTAAATATTACCTCAACATTAGACTTTACCACTTTATATTTTTTAAATGTGATTTACGGGAATACAAATTGGTGATACAGGAAGTTGATTGTGATACAGTTTTAGCAATTTTTATGCAGTCAAACTTCGATACTATGCCATCTTGCTATTATGCCACCCTCGCTACTATACCATTTTGGGGGGGGGGTCGATCTATCCGTATTGCTACTATGCCACTTTCTCTCGGTCCCAAAGGGTGGCATAGTATCGGGGGGGGGGGCACTAAATCCAATAGAAAATATATTTACTATGCCACCTCTCACCCTTGATACTATGACACATGAGAGTACAGCATTACTGTATTAACGGTCTGGTTATGGATTGAAAAATTGGGCCTTCTGACAACTTTCGGTTTCAGCTCATGATAAAACAGAGAAAACACGAAAAACAAATCGTTGAATAAACAAACCTGGTCGTGTTAAGAGGTTTCACGGCTTTGCAGTGAGTTATGTAAACGCCGTTCTGTGCTTGTGTCACGGCAAAACTAACAGATCTTGTTTGTTCTAGGCTCGATCTATCCGTATTGCTACTATGCCACTTTCTCTCGGTCCCAAAGGGTGGCATAGTATCGAAGTTTGACTGTACTTTATTAAACACAACATAAAAGTACAAAATATTTTTTACAGATTTGATGGGAAAAAAATATTGAAGTCAGTTGAAGTGTATGATCCAACTTTAAATGTATGGACGATTGCTTTTGAAACCAAGAAACCGTTGTATGGTGCCACTGTTGTTGCAATTTAAAATCTGTTGTTGATTTTATTTGTTTCATAGGAATTTTACATGAATAATTTAATGTTGTTTCTCTTAATTTTGCGAAAAGTGTTTGTAGAAATGTTTTGATTTTTCGGCACATAGACATCTCATTATAGATATTTTCAATCCCCCCAAAAATTGTTAATCACAGCGAATAAAGCAATCCAAATATTTGAGTTTAAACTATTTTGGATTATAGAACATTTCCTATTATTGTTTTATTGCCATTAGGTTTATTCTTATTTCTATCATATTTCATACCATGTTGTGCTTTTTTACATTTATGTTTGTTTTAACATTGCACTAAATTTGAATTTATTTAATTACTTTGCTCAACTAAAACATTGTCATTAATACATTGTAGTTAAGTTTGAGGGGGGGGGGGGGGGGGGGGGGGGGGGGGGGGGGGGGGGGGGGGGGGGGGGGGGGGGGGGGCACTTTTATCAATTTAAAACTAACCTACCCTTACCATTACCGCTAGTGTACCATCACTGTACTGCCATTGAAATTTTAAAATACTGCAGTATGTTCTTGATGTTACAATTTATTTCATTTTGCTTTTAATTGCGATGTTATTTGTATTTTTGTATTTTATTGAAAGTGTCAATTTTTTATTGATTGTAGTAAAAATGTTTGAAAAAAATCTAGCTGCTTTTTGTTTGTTTCCATATTTTTTGCTTTTATTGGCAACAAACCCCCTGTCAGTTGATACTTTGGGACAGGAATATCGATGTGCACTGCACCAGGTCCATCGAAGTCCTCGCCACAGCATATAGTTTTCTCTCTGTGGCTCCAAATTGGAATGAAATTAAATCACTGCGTATTGTTCGCAAAGATCAGGCTAGTTTTGCCTTGATAGGGTTTGTATCCTTAAACCGAACAGTGTTTGTGAGGAGTTTTTCACAAGAGAACTCAAAATCAAGCGCATTTCCGTATTTGTAACCAAACCAGTGCAAATGACGCTTTAAAACCACATTCGAGTTTCACCGGCGTTGCTCTGGGTCATGATTAGGTTGGCCAAGGCCAAGTCCCTGTTAAAATCATTGTCTGATATATAAACGACCATCACTTTATTGGTTTCTGAACCATTTGTGGCGTTGTTTACCGGCATTGGACGAGAATATGCCGATACACTTCATTAGATAAAGATAGATATGCGATGAAGGTGAAGCAGGTGCTTCCTTTCAACGTTTGAATGAGTCACGTTCTGTCAAAAGCTAAGTCGCCTGAGGTTTTTTTTTTGAAGCGCAAAGTAACATCGAAAAGTCGGTAACCTATTTGTTACATTTAACGTACATATTTGAAATTGACTTCAAATCTTATTTAAGTAATAAATGGAAAAGTTGTAAGTAGAAAAAAATAACTGTATAAAAAACAAAACATATTTCGTCAAAAAAAAGAAAAAAATATGATTTCTGTAGCGCGTTTTTTTGCTTAGGGGATTTACCCATAATCTAATGTTTATTGTTTACAAGTTTCGGTTTATACCGGACCATGTGTAAACTTACAATATTTCTTAAACTGATGTACAATAATAAAGGTTTACTAAAATATATAAAATATAACTGATTTATTTCTGAGGTTTTCCTGTTTATAAAAATCGGTTATCAGAAATATATATGGCTAAGAATGTGACATAACATCAGCTTCAGGGCCGAATGACAACCAATTAGCAAACAGAAAGTGTGTTTCGTTATTTTAAACATGTAGCCAATACTTGGCTAATCTGTTTTCAAACACATGTAACTAATTATTAGCATATTGTGTTGACATAAGGCGTTTGCCACACATAAGATGTTAAAAAATTATTTGCTAAATATAAGCAATTCTGTTAACATTTATACATTTTTTTTTCTGTTACTGCAGGTTTGGGAAAACAACACTGGTTAATCATTTCAAAATGTTTGTTAAATAGGAAATGTGATTAGAAGGATTTGGACAGTAGGTTTCATTATAAACTCACCAAACAATGCTTAAAGGTGTTACAAATGTTATTGTGAAGGGCACTTGTGAGCAAGTTTTTTTTTGTGTAAAATGTGGTATGCTTATTTTATCCATTGCCTAATTGTTCTCACTTTGTTTAAATAGGGTATGTCACAGGCCTACCATACGTCCCCTTTTTGGAGGACATGTCCTCCGAGGACTAGAAAAAGTACTCAAATGTCCTCCTTTTTAAAGAATTTTTGATTTACCAAATACATATGTGACAATTAAGCCTTTGAAAACAGCCAAATATTAATCTTCAGCTTATTATTTTTTTAAATGCAGGTGGATTTTACATTTAAAAAAACAAGGTTATTTTAGTGTGGTGATGTGATAAACGTTAAACTTTATCCGAATTATAATTCAATACTGTCTAATGTCTGGAGCCTTTATTTTTTTGGGGCCCTGAAGTATTCTTTTATGTTCTTCCTTTTTGGGGATGGAAATATGGTAGCCCTAGTATGTTTCATTTTTATCCTTGGTGGGCAGGCACTGCCTGAATGTGTTATGCTCACAATGAGTCTACCGCTAAGCTGCCTGTTTTATTGCAAGTCTGCCAAATATTTTTTGGACTTGGGCAGTATGCAATCGAGATAAGATTAGAACCCACAAATTTGTGAACGCAAGGTGTATCGGAATTTTATTCTTTTTGTTTCTAGAAATATGATTGAACTGTTTAACTGAAATTATGCCATAGTTTATTAACATGAGGATTTGTTTATTGATGTTTTCTCACAATTTGACCCTTCCCATCATATGTGACATATTCCCTAAACTTTCAAAGCAGTAAAACAAACATAAAATATTTTAGCTACCTATAAAATGTTTTTGTTCAAACAAACAAAAAACTTTGGACATCTGTTTCGAACCATATTACAGAAAAAGTTATTTCTTGATTTTTTAGCTTCTGTATAATATATTAGGTCTACCATGCTGGTTTAGTGTTCGGTAATGAAAAGTGCTGAATGTTTGGATACAGTGAATGTCACCAAATCAATTTTTACAGGTAAAAAGTTTCATTACCAGGGATTTCCTTTGGCCAAAAAAGATACATACTGTTTTTGTTTGCATTTTTACTGATAATGTATGTACAATTGCAATATGTTTTAAGCCACCATTTTAGTTTTGATTTTCCTTCTCTCTGCCTGTTACTTTACTAGCCTCTAAAATGGACCATTTGACCAAAAAGATATACATATAAATCGGGGTAATTGCATGACCAATTTGTCAAGTTTTTTATGCAATTACTGAGTTTGTCTGCATTGCAGTAACCAATAGGAAGATCTTACATTTTTTTACACAGGCAAGTTACTGATCATTGGTGGAGAGGATGCACCTACTGATTGTGTTGTTTATGATGTCATTACTAAGCAACATACTCACTGGCCTGTAAGTTTTGCATGATTTGAAAAAAAAATTGAAAAACCTTGTAGGTCGAAACAGTGTGCACTGTCTGCAGCTTATCATTTACTGGCTCGATGCTTTTACAGTGTCAAGTTTTATGCTGACTATTTTGACATTTTTTTGCTTTTTCGAATAGAAACCAAACACTGAAAGAGAGACAGCTACCTTAGTAAAAGTTGGAAGTAAAGTTTATATTATTGGAGGATGGAGTGATGATGCTGGGAAAAGTTGTGAGATGTTAGACTTAAATGATGAAACTAAATGGAATATTATGGCAAATATGTTGGAGCATCGTATATGGTGTAGATCTGGTTTTCTGTCAGGTGACTCTATAGAGCAGTGGTTCTTTTTCAAGTAACTTTTCAAGTATTATATAACTTTCTTTACGCTATGGATGTAAGTTCAGAAAAAACATTTAGTCTTTATCCTTTACATAAAGATCTTTAAAACTAAAGGATGAACGACTACATGTTTTTTCTGAACTTACATCCATTGCTATAAGGCTCATTAGTCTTCATCCAGCAAGCAACGAAGTGGGTGATTCCAGCTTTAAGTGTCAATTATAAGTATTCTTTCTTTATGCTATACTCAATTTTAGTTAGATCAAGAAGTGCAACAACTTGCATGTTAAGTTGGCTGGGATAAGTCAGTTGTGTATTCTCTTTCTTTCCATTCAGATCACATCTATGTTACTGGAGGCTTGGATGTGAATTATGAAATACTGTCAAGTTGTGAAAAGTTTGACATCCACAATAACAAGTGGATGAGAATAAATGACATGTTGCATGCAAGGGCAGAGCATGGAACTGTCGTTTGCAATGGTAGGTGGACAAGAAACTGTTTAGATTTAGGTGATAAGAAATTGCTCTATTTGGTTGCAAATGTTAAGTATGTTTGGTTGTTTTAGATTTACTTTATTGTATTGGTGGTTATGATGACAGCAAATGCTTGTCTTCATGTGAACGTTATGATGTCAGTAATGATGTATGGAATGAGATTGCACCTCTCAATCAAGCAAGATGTGGTTTGGCATGTGTTGTGTTAAATGGAAACATATATGCAATAGGTAAACACTTGTAGGTAGTTTTATTACATTTATTTTTCAGTTAAAATGTACTCTTTTAAGGTGTATATTTAATTTCGTAACAGGTGGATTTGCAAAAGACCAGGACCTTTCAACTGTTGAAAGATTTAATCCTCAAATTGGCGAATGGGAGAATGTTGCATCACTTCAACATGCTCGCTACCTTTCATCTGCTTGTGTGGTGGAAAACAAAATCTTTGTTATTGGAGGGTAAGAAAAGGTTTCCAAGGAAAAAAATATTGTCGTTAAGTTTAGTCATTATGTATTTTGGGCCTAATCTGTAAGTGACTTAAAACATAGCCTAACCAAAGTGACCAAAAATGTTGATCAAGTATGGA
This sequence comes from Phallusia mammillata, assembly GCA_003260075.1. Lineage (NCBI taxonomy): Eukaryota > Metazoa > Chordata > Ascidiacea > Phlebobranchia > Ascidiidae > Phallusia > Phallusia mammillata. The sequence goes on along the minus strand of QLIY01002271.1, from coordinate 11,358 downwards.
ATTTAATACAACATGTGTAAAAAGTATATGGTAAGAAATATTAGGGATTAAATATGAAAGGGTAGAAATTAATTGGCAGTGTGGAGTAGGATTATGGTACATTTTATATGTCTCTAAATATACTAACTTTGTCTTAAAGTGACCAGAGGTGACGTTGTGATGGTTGCATTTAAAGAAGGCCAGCCCTGTTTGTTTTCACAGCTCTGCACAATATAAAATTATCCACAGAATAATTATATGATATCTATTTGCAGGCGTAATGGACAAGAAAACCTGAAGTCAGTTGAAGTTTATGATCCAACTTCAAATGTTTGGACAATTGCTTTTGAAACTGAGAACCCGGTTTGTGATGCCACAGTTGTTGCACTATGAAGTGTTTGATTTCTTTTCACCTGATAAGATTTTCACATTTTTTGTTTTTATTTTGTTTGTTTATATGCACCTTTTGTTGATTTGTTTGCACTGTTTTCTTCATTTAAAAAAAAGTTTTTGTTAAATTGTACCTTTTCTTTTATATGTAATGTGATAAATCGCTGTAAAACGGGATAGTTATTTTTAAAAAAGTAATGTCAGTTTCAGTCGCCCCCCCCCCAAATCTGTTCCCTCAAACAACAACAGCACTTTCAGATAGTTCAAAGTCTTTAAAAATAATAATAGACAAAACAAAGTTTTACTGTACTATGCTGGTTACATCTAAAGTCGTGGTTATTGTAACAAAGATGTAAGACTGCCCCAAATTCGGACCCAAAGCCAAAAAAAATCCACCCGAACTATTATTTATTGATAAAGCCCGATTAAGTCCCAAAGGTAAATTGGAGACACAAAGGTGAACAAGTGGAAAGTCATTTTATATGTTTCAAATACAAATGCCAAGACATCCACCGTAACAAGAATTGGCATTTTTCGTATGATTTAACCTTTTTTCTTTTGTTTCCTTAGCGCTGGACGTTTGTACGTAAACGGTATGTACTTTTAAAACATTAGAATTTCATGTTTGTTTATCAGTGCATAGTTAAGGCTGCCCGTATATTTGCCGACAAAGACAACAGTGAATAAACCGTTATCAAACGCTGCTGTTTCGTTGACCTGTTAGCTGACTAAATTATGTCTAGGTATGGAACACTAACACCTAGGCTATGTGGTTTATCGGTTAACCGCTACCCGAAAGGTCGAACTAGCAGGTACTTGCAATAATTTGTTTTCCAGATTTTATTGCAAAACAACCATCGTTCTTCAATGTATTTTTTACCTATTAAGCCAGGGGTGGGCAACGTGCGGCCCGCGGGGCAAATGCGGCCCTTGATTAAAGGTAGTGCGGCCCGCAAAGACGCTAAGTTTCAAATGTAGGCTACTGGCAAACGAATCCCACTATTACATGTTTTTGAGCCGATTGATGCCCCCGATGCTATTTTTCTGCGACCTGGAAATCTGTGGCTGGAATCAAATGCGAATTTTACTTGTAGTTAAGTATATTTGGTAAGCAACAAAGAAAAATCACCTTGTGTTATACACAGGTGCAGCCCGCGATTTAAAATTGTTTTGGCAATTGTATTTGGCCCCTCAGTAACAAAGGTTGCCCATGTGTTAAGCAACTAAAACATGTCCAGATATATGACACCAAAACACCTAGGCTGTATGGTTTATCGGTTAAGCACTATCCGGAAGGTCAAATTAGCAGGTACTTGCATTAATTTTTTTGTGACCTTTTATCACAAAACAATGTAGTACTTACCAAAAATCGAGATTGTAGTTTAGGTTTTGTGCCGGTGTATGTCTCACCTTCAGGTTCTTCAGAACTCTAAAACGACTTCTATAGCAATGGTCGGCAACCGCCGGTCCGCGACGAGTTCGTTACCGGGGCGTATACCTTTTCAGGTTAAATGCTTTGAAACGTTTTGCCCATGTATTCCGGAGATGATAAACTAATTTATGCGTTTTCATATCTAAGTATTTGTAATTTTTTGAAGCCGATCCGCGATAAAATTTTAGCTTCGAAAACGGTCTGCAGTAGAAAAAAGGTTGCCGACCCTTGTTCTAAAATAATACAAATTCCAGAGACGCAATCTTTATGAGTATAATGCGTTTGGCCTGTTTATCATCAAAAACACGTATTTACGTTGTTTTGAATAGTTATTTCATGTTTGACTGTGCATAGCTAATCAAGAACCTGGTTTTGTTGTGGTGTGGGTGTGCCTGCAATAAGGAAGTTTAAAATGTTCATTAACTTGCAATACGTGATTTAAAATACTCCAACTTATTTGTTTCTTGACCAGTCAAGTGCTTGGTTCGTCCAGTTTGTGGAAGTGATCTGAGTCAAGAGCAGATTAATGTAGTTTTTAAGTCAAGCACGTCGTAATTATACAGGTGCCCTGCAAAAGGCGTTCTTTGTATTCGCTGTCCAGTTACCCAGGTATGCGTGGTACATCTCAAGTGGTTTAAAGGGCTTCGTAAGTTTAAACGATACGCATGACTGCTCTCGGCTACGTTGGCTAGATTTTTTCGGCCTCGTTGGACAGATAGAAAAATTGGACGTTTGCATAGCACCAGAACGTCAACACGGCTTAAGGTATAATTTCTAATGCATTGCACTGTATAGTGTGTGAACGGTATTAAGTTTAATATTTGGGATCAACAAGTTAATGAAAACTGTTTTTAAAAATTTGGGCTATAAGATCAGTAAGGTACACACAGTGCTTAAGGTTTTTATCTGTTGATTTAGTGCTTTTATATCAGCTGTAATTGCTTTCATACAACTATTTCAAGGATACGAAGCATCCAACTAGGAAATGGCGTTAGAAGATCAGAAAATACGAGCGGACACTTCGTTGATTGAAAGAAACGGGATCGACGTCTCAAAAAAGGTTATTCTTTCAGCAACAGTTAAGATGAACATAAATTCATAACTGGGATCCACCCTGAAGCGTCTATGCAGAACAGAGATCACGACACACTCATAAATAAATCACAGTAGGCCTACGCTAGGCCCATTAAAGGCGCCAGGTAGAATGAGCTGGCCACCTAGCATTCACCACCATGTAGGAAGGTGCAAAGATTCGGTATGGTGCCTTCAATGGCCCTGGTGTACTGTGATTTACTTTCAGTAATATACGTTTTTTCTAATCGTTATGGACGAACTCTTTGTGGCCAACTGCTCTATTTTAAAGTGTTATTACTAGAAAATTGTGTTGCAGAAACCGAAAGTCAAATATCCGAAACATGTTTTTCTTATTGTCGGCAACGAGTTCTGCGAAAGATTTTCTTACTACGGCATGAGAAGTAAGTTCGGTTTAAATTATGGGCACCAAAGCAGGAGATACGAGTTTATGTGTCAAAACTAAGGTTGTGTGGACCGACTTGTAAGAGTACAGTTGCAGTACTGTAAATTTTTCTTGAATAACATTTCGGTGAAATACTTTTGATACCGTGTAAAAACATGTTACTTTTACTTTGAAATTACTATAATTTTACATAGCTATTCCAAGGTGTACTAAGCATTTTTATAAAAGGGTACAGGGGTCAAAAAAAGATAAGAACCAACGGTTTAAACTTATATGATCCACGTTGTTTATTTATGCTTGTGTAGTTTGTTTTTCAGAAAGCCAAATTTGCCCAAATTTTTTCTGTCTTCTTGTTTAAATCTGTTTAAGTGGTTTCGGTACATCACTAGTTTCAATCTTTCTTTATTTCGACAGCCGTGCTCGTCTTGTATGCTAGAAACTTTCTCCAGTTCGACGAAGACACATCTACTGTGGTCTTTCATGCGTTTACCTTTTTGGCCTATTTCTTTCCATTGGTGGGAGGCATTATAGCCGACTCATATTGGGGCAAATACAAGACCATCCTTTATCTCTCGTTTCTATATGTACTAGGCCATGTTGTGAAGACCATAGCTGCTATCCCGTACATTCCCAGCAATGCTGCTCATATGTAAGTATTTGTTTGGTGTATTGCTCTGTCGTTACTTTTGGTAACAGCAATAAGCGAGCGTAAGTAGTTTAAAAAATATTCTGTGACGACAGTTCTAGACGTTTGTTTGGTGGCAACTTATAAAAGTAACAAGGTCGGTAAAATTAACGCGCTTTTACCCACAGCCTAAAAGGTCTGTATGGGGCGATTTGAAGTATTTACTTATTGCTGTGGTCACTCAGTCAAAATAGTATCCTAAAATCGATTTACTAAAACTAATAATATACCAAACCTTTATTCTGTTTGCCCAAATTATCGACTTTCCGATGATTTGGTTTCTACTGAATTGTTTGTTGCGATTCAACCGAAACTGAATCTTTTATGCCGACAAATTTAAGCGCAAAACGTACTATTTTCGCCTGACAACGTACCGCAAAATATTTTAGATAGCGCCATAACTAGCCTCGCACCGACTCGTACAAATTTCATATTGTTTTGTCCACTTCCCATTAGATCAGTAATTCATTCTCAAACTGTCAGCGACGGCCAAGGCTACCCATAAAAACCAAGATCATAAAGAAACACAATTATTTTGTTGTGGTGACATCACTATTTGCCTCGCAGCCAAACTTTTATGTCAAAAGCGTAGCGTACCACTTCACGTGACGTCACAGATGATTCAGTTAATTCGGCCAACATTCTTCTGAAAAACTGCCAAATATTAAGTTTCGGTCCGAGCCTAATTGAGCAGAATTTTTTACTCACTGTTGTATTCGGTGCATCACTAGTTAAAACTAATGCCGTGTTTTCTGTTTTTTAATCTTACAGAACCTTGTCAGTTTTTGGTCTATTGTTTATCGCAGTCGGTACTGGTGGAATCAAGCCCTGTGTGTCTTCGTTCGGTGGTGACCAGTTTCACCCCTCACAAGTAAGTTTGACGGTTTACGACAGTGCTTCTTAAACTGTGTGCCGCTGCACTCTAGTGTGCTGTGAGAGATTTCTGAGTCTTGCTCGATACGTTCATTAATTTAGGTGTAAACATTCTCCGTTTTTTTAGCAAACTGCAAAACTTAGTTCCTAACCATATCCTAGTTTAACCATTTTCGGCTTGGTGATTGTTCTACTGGAATTGTGCTGCAACGATTTCTTTCAGCTGTAGCGAAATAAACCCATCTTAAGCAGTGGTGGGATTCAATTTTTTGTTTCTATCACAAAAGTCATGTTTTTCAGCCGGTTCTGTTACAAAATGTCCATTGACAGTCACCAGTAGTGTTAACCAGTTCGCTGATCTCATAAAATTTCGTGAGACTGCTCTATAGAACCGGTGCGAACCGGCTGAATCCCACCACTGATCTTAAGTGTTTACAGCTGTGCTTCATACACCCCCCATCGGCATTTGCCAAATTATGTCTGATGTGCGTTCTTCTGTTAGTAGCTATAACATTTTTATAACCCTACATTTTTAATGACGTCATTATTTTGTGACGTAGGAGCGGTACATCAGTCAGTTTTTCGCCATGTTCTACTTCTCAATCAACGCTGGGGCACTTTTGTCGAAGTTCGTAACCCCGATGTTCCGAGCTGACATGGATTGCTACCCTGGTATGAGCGGACATCTTTATGATGAGTGCTATGCAATGGCTTTCGGAATTCCTGGTCTCCTCATGCTCGTCGCCCTTGGTGCGTATTTGTTTTGTGTTCGATCGACGACGGTGGGAAATAGAAACTGTTAACATGATGTTTAGCACGTAAAAAACAAGTGTAACTTTTTCGTACGTTTCGAGTTATATTTGTACAGTTTGTTTGCTCCTTTTGAGCTTGTGAATGCTGATTATCATCAAGTCTCCTTTTTTCCTCTAAAACGCCACGTACTATAAACTAGTGACGCACCGAACCCGCTCAAAACTTTAGGCTTTGCACGAGAAAAATTTTGGGTTTTGTCGAAACTTTCCCAAAAAAGTTGTCCCCCCCCCCATAAGCTAGTAATGCACCGAACCCGCTCAAAACTTTAGGCTTTAATTTCACACGAGAAAAATTTTGGGTTTTGTCCAAACTTTCCCCCAAAAAGTTGTTTTTACCTAAACTGGATACAAACTGGAGGCATTCTGTATTATCAACCTGTGGTACATAATTTTGTTTTGTATTGGATAACTCTTTGATTTCACACAAAAAATGTGCGGTTTCGATTTTTCCATATAAGCTCAGGTCTAAACCGAAACATCGTCCAAACAACATATTCGGCCGAAAAACCTCATAGAATTACTGCCAATGTGTGTCAATAAAAACGTGTTATTTAACGTGAAAGAGACCTTTTCTAAACCATATTGTAATAACATATTTAAGTTGTAAAGCCCCCCCCCCCCAAACAACATATTCGGCCGAAAAACCTCATAGAATTACTGCCAATGTCTGCCAATAAAAACGTGTTATTTAACGTGAAAGAGACCTTTTTCAACCCATATTGTAATAACATATTTAAGTTGTAAAAGCAAAAGCCAATCCCCCCCCCCCCCCCCCCCCCGATCTCTCGTCACCAGCTGCACCGATGAGACCTTATAGGTCGAAACAGCGTGCACTGTCTGCAGCTTATATTTAAGTTACTGAATAAATTTAATTCAGTTCCCCCCCCCCGATGAGACCTTATAGGTCGAAACAGTGTGCACTGTCTGCAGCTTATATTTAAGTTACTGTGCAAATTTAATTCAGTCGAATCCTGCTTTCATCGCAAATCCCAACCTTATCCATTTGTATGAGAAAAAATAGTTGAGAAAATGCGAGAAACCGGATCGGTTTGTATATTTTAAATAGACGTAAGTTTAAGTTTTAAAATAGGGGCATTTTTGTGTTTTTAATTTGTGGTTCATAACTTACTAACAAAATTTATTACCCTTGCCCCCCCCCCCTGCTTTCATCGCAAATCCCAACCTTATCCATTTGTATGAGAAAAAATGGTTATGACATAAACCGGATCGGTTTGTATATTTTAAAAGGAAGTAAGTTTAAAGTTCTGAAACAGTGGCATTTTTGTATTTTAACTTGTGGATCATAACTTACCAACAAAATTTACAACCCTTTTATTTTCCAGTATTCTTTGTTGCCGGCACAAAGTACTACACGAATGTCCCGCTCAAAGGAAGCGTCTTTTGGAAGTTTTGTAAATGTGTTTATTCTGCTCTCAGCAACAAATGGAAGTCGAGAAACAGTGAACACGCGAAGGAAAAGCATTGGGTTGATTACGCCCAAGCATCAGTGAGTAGACTAAGGTTAAAATACTCGGCCTCAACAGGTTAGGATTGAAAACGAACTAGCTTTAAAATGTACAGGCCAAACCTAAAACCCATTTTCTGATGGATGATTTAACTGACCCTAACGTTTTTAATGCATTTAAAAATGACATTTCGAAACAGCTTTTACCATACATAAGCTAAACAAAACACCTCTTTTTTCAAACAAGTTGGCTCGTGATTTTTAATTTCATAAAAAAGTTAAACATCGGCCAAACGACATGGAAAAACTAAGCTAAATCATAAGCTAGGGCACTTAAAAATACGCAAGGTCGCCTTTAAATTCGTATAGTAATCTCAAAATGCGTATGGTCACCTAAAAATACGTAATGAAAAATAAAAATGCTGGTTTAATGTTACAGGATGTAATGAAACAAGACACCAAGTATGTGCTGAGGATTTTGCTTCTCTTTACTCCTCTTCCTTTTTTCTGGGCTCTCTTCGATCAACAGGGATCCCGTTGGACCTTTCAAGCTCTGCACCTCGATGGATATTGGGTAAGTTGACGTACTTTTTACATGCCTTTGTTTAAACAAATACTTGTTTAAGTTAGGATGAACATAAACACAATGGGATCAGCCCTGAGGCGTCTATGCAAACCAGTTATCACGGCAAACTCATATATAAATCATAGTACACCAGGCCTATTGAAGGTGTTATACCGAATCAACTGGTCACCAAGCATCGTACATACAGCAAGGCGTAGGCTAGAAAAATCTTTCCTGTGCTGGGATTCGAACCCACGACACGAGCCTTTCTGGTACTAGGAGCCTGAAAAGTTTTGGTTTAAAAAGTTTAATTTTCCCCCTTAAAATAGGTCGACCTCTTTGATTTACTTATAAACGACAAACCTACTCAAGTGCCTCGACACTAGGTTGTTATAACGCATGAAAACGAAAAAGGGAATGTGAATGTGCAATAGTTAACATTATTTTGAAACATTACATTTGACTTTTTCTTAAAATACACTTACCTAAAAAAAATATTTTAGGGTAAAATGTTGATCAAACCTGACCAAATGGACGTAGTGAATCCCTTGCTTATCATCACACTGATTCCTGTATGCGAGTTTGGCTTCTATCCTCTTCTACGTTTCTTCAAAATCAATTTTAGTCCGCTTCGTAAGATGACCGCAGGATTGCTTCTTGCTGGGTTGTCGTTTATTTTAACAGCGATTCTACAGTTTAACATCGATGTAAGTAGAATGTGTTTCGTGCTTCGGGTACAAGACAACATATGATAGGGCATATATGGCCAATTTTCGTTTCAATTTTCCGCTTTACTGCTAATTTCGCTGGGTTGATTGCAGTTTCTGTTTTTATAATACATTTCAATTTTGCTCAACATTTTAATGTCGGACCCTCACAGAACAACCAGACAAAGTTAACCTCCTTTTGAAATTAAAACAAAAGATTCTGTGACGTCACAGACGGATGACGTAACGGAATGATAATGTAATTAACCTCTGAAAAATGTCAAAATACTCCATTAATGATAAGCACCCACGGGTTAAGAACCACTGACTTATATAAAGCAGTAAACCGATGCAAAAACGACGAACTGTCAAAACCATTCATATGATGGCGTAGTACTTACCACACGTGGATTATTTAACTCTCGAATGTAGCGGTAAACGTTTTTTTTTAAAAAAAAAAAAAACTGCTTGTACTGGAGTTTTTGGGCAAAGGTTGTTGGTCGTCAGCTTTTTTCGCTTATATTTCTGAATAAAAGTTAATCTTTGTACTTATTTTGTTGTATACCCGTACTTTAAACTTAGAAATAGAATCTCTCAGCTTGTTGCTTGGTGGATGAAGACTATAATGAACCATATGTCTATAGATTGAAGTTCATGAAAAACAAAAATAAAGTGTGTATTTCACATTAATACCATCCCCAGTACCTTTTTCAAATAGCATTTTTTGTGTCATCTATTACACAGCTATTACATTAAAATTTACAGAATGGAATCACTCCTCTCCCCGCCGCCGACCAGTTTTCAGTGCGCGTCATCAACATGGCGCCATGTGACGTCACGATAATGTCATCAAATGTAAATTTCGACAGCTTGACAGTGAAGAGAACAGAGGTCGGTAAATTTATATCTTTTTTAATGAAGACCTTCTGGTATCTAAATTATGTACCAGGTCAGTCGCACCAATGAGCTATTCTTTCCCGTCGATGACCCCTTGACTTTCCGCTTCGAGACTTGCGCCGGAAACGGTGACGTCATAAATCGCACGGTAACCGGTCGTGGTGAGATGATTGACGTGATGATATTTGGAACTGAGGGACAAAGTGTTGCAGAGGTTGGTGATTATTGTTTAGCGTTAAAGTAGGATGAAAACGTTCATACTGGGATCAGCCCTGAAGCGTTCATGCAGACCACCGACCACAGCACACTCATCTATATGTCATAATACGCCAGGCCCATTGAAGACGTGACACCCGCCTTAAACCTCAGACCCCCTATTGGTTAAGACTACTAAGTCACCGTTACTAATCATTTGTGAGATCGCAACATACTTAACGTTATTTTAAAATTTAGTCGGTGATTCCAACAAAACGTTTGGAAAACGGAATGGCAACAGTACGATTTCTTAACGCGGATGAGGGGAAGGAATATTCCGTGATGTCGGTCGGAGAAAAACTACGTGCTCCTCCAGGGATTAGAAGCGATCCGTTAGAAGTTCCTAAAGGCCTGTGAGTCGATTAGTGTTATAGAGTTCCCTTAAATCTAAAAAGTGCGAATGTGGATACTTGATAAAGAGAAACAATTAACTGAGCTCAATAGTAGACACTTAACAAGCACTTTTTTATGTCCGGTATTGCTTATTATAATAATGCATCTGTCGTTTTTTAAAGGTCGCCCTTCATGGTAACTGACCCCCCCCCCCCAATAGTAGACACTTAACAAGCACTTTTTTATGTCCGGTATTGCTTATAACAATGCATCTGTCGTTTTTTAAAGGTCGCCCTTCATGGTAACTGATAACATAACAAACCTCCATGTATTGAACGGATCGTACGAAGCCAAACCTGCTGGAGTTTACACAATTGTACTGGTGAGTACAAAAGAGACAATAGTAATATTGTATTCGACATTTTTGTGACCTCATGTTTACATGAGAACGTCTAATCTTCCGAGATGTTATCATCCTTAACTGCTTCAGTTGTGCCGCAATTTTACTATTCAGGTTCGAACTGGGTTTTGGATTTTACAATTTTACCGCCCCCCCCCCAGTACAAAAGAGACAATAGTAATATTGTATTCGACATTTTTGTGACCTTCATGTTTACATGAGAACGTCTAATCTTCCGAGATGTTATCTTCCTTAACTGCTTCAGTTGTGCCGCAATTTTACTATTCAGGTTCGGACTGGGTTTTGGATTTTACAATTTTACCAAATTTACCGAACTTTACTTTTTACAAATTGATTTACTTAAACCAAATTTTTCCTTACTCTCAGCCTGGTGCTTTATACCACCAAGGGGTTAATGTATCTTATGTTATAAGCCATATGTTGCAATATCTTGTAAAAAATCGGTTGACGTTTACCTATAGTTTTCACATTGAAAATCGTATTCCTGGACACAGTTAGAAATCTTAAAATTACTTTAGTTGTTACATCGTTGTTAACTCAATTTATTATTTTCAGGAAGGAGGCAACTTTTATCAACTTACTGACATTAACCCGAATACAATCAACATTGCTTGGATGATTCCACAGTACTTAGTTCTCACTATCGGGGAAGTATTTCTCTCCATAACCGGTCTGGAGTTTTCCTATACTCAGGTTTGCATATTACTGTGTTACTTTATTTTTTCCTGTGTCTGGATTTACTTACAAAAACTATGAGCAACATGTCATAGCTAATTTATTATTTATGTGAGTAGTGCACAAAAAGCGCTTTTCCGACTCAAGAGAAAAATTTTGATTCCAAATTAGGTCACACAATAACGAATCATTTCATAACAAAAACTAACGTATTTCGTTCGATGTTAGCAACGTTGGTCGCTAGATAGTGGGTTCTAATCCCGTCTTGGCCATTTGTGTTTCCCTGAGCATAAAACTTATGCGGCATGGCTCCAACCTATTGAAACCTTATGGGTAGGACTAAATTTATGTCACTAACTTTCTAAATGTCTAACCAAAACCAAATAGAAAGT
>QLIY01002270.1:0-20934 GCA_003260075.1 Phallusia mammillata | reverse complement strand
GCTTGTTGCTGCATCTTCTCTGCAAGTCTTGCAATCCTAGGTAGTTTTTCAGCTTAATATGTGCAGCAGTCATATCTGAGCTGAGACGCTTCCTGACACTTGATTTTACCAAATTCATGTGTTAAAACAAGGATTCGCAAGAATACGTGGAACCGAACAGCGTCAACAAAGTTAAAACAAATTGTTTTAAGTTGGACGTTTAAATAAACATACCTGTTGCCTCACAGTTGACTTAACAATCTGAATTTTACAAAAATAGGCAATCTGGCTTGAAGTTAACTGTTGTCTTACTTTTTAATCCAAATCTTTTAATCAGGTCTGGTAACCCTACCTGTAGTAATCGGCATAAATTTTAAAAGCTACAAGTGGGTCACTGGAATTCACGTGGTGGGACCCGCGGGTCAGTGGTTCGCCATCCCTGCATTAGAGGATGGGAAACAGAACATTTCAATGCATTGAAATCAAGTCTACCACTGTTCATCGACTACATCTGAACAGACTGAGTGCAAGGTCATGCAATATGCCACTTGCCACATGGCAAAATCAGTCATGCATCATACTCAGTCAGATATAAACAAAGAACAACTATTAAATTCAGCTTGGGACAAATTTAAAGTTAACAATTCAGATCAACAAATTCTGATGCAACATCCAAAACTGTGTCTCACCTTGATGTATTGTTGGCATTCAGATGAAACGTCAATCAAAGCCGCGATTTGATTCATGTTTGCATTGTAAGTGACGTCACGCTTATAACATTTCTGTCCGTCGCATGTGACCTCAGTTTCGGAGAGTGTGTCGTGGCTGACTTTGGTGATCGCTGAACACACAGTGACGAGTTAGTGTTTTTATGGTGGTTGTTGGTTAGATGGCAGTTCTAACCCTATACGAACACACCAAAACGTTCTTATCCGCTGTTCTTCATCAAAAGGTTAAGAAAGCTGCTTTTTTTGAAATTTGTGCTTGTCGGGCTTCGGGAAGTTCAAATCAAATACTTGTTTATCTTTAGAGCAAGTGTCTTGTGTGCTCATACTAAATAAGCATTCGTGTATTCTCCGATCTGTAAGTGGTATTAAATATAAGTCTGACAGAAAGCCTGCCGAATCCTATGTATTTTCCACAACCCCATCACCTATTACATTAAAAAAATCCAAGATCAGTTATTTATCACTCACGTTGATCTCCACTGAAGTCACAGTAGACGTAGAATGGCTGGACCAAGTCGGGTTTCGGTGAAATGAGATAAGTTCCAGATTGAACGGGGCTGATGTCATCACACGACCTTGGGATATCTGCAAACAAACTGAATATTTTCGAGAACAAGCTTGCTAAAATGTTGAACTATTTGTTTCTCTATCTAGATGAGGTGTCTATAAAACATTCCGATTGGAAACTACTTTGCTAACGTTTAACCTGTGGGTAATTAAATTAAAGGCAGTTTAGGATTAGGCGAAAACATACAGTATACAAGTAAAGAATCTTTTTCTCGTGCAACATATTAGACTTAAAGTTAAGTTTCTATATTCCATTTAAAAGTACAAATGTGGACAGTTGTGGCTGTTGTAAATAAAATAGGCTTTTAACTAATTTGCAGTGTTATTAGGTAATGTTGTTCTTGTAATTTGGCAAGGCATATAAAACTATGCTTTTGCAGAAATCGTCATGTATCGACGTGCGAAAAAGGTGCACTGAAAGCTTCAGTTTACTATTTGGCAAATCATGTTTTGTGATATACCAACATGTATGTTTCTTAAACCGACGATTTACCAAGTTTGCATAGACTTCCAACTCCACAAGTGACACATTTATTCTTCTGTGCCTCAGTACACTGGCATCCTCCAGGGTTACAGCACGCACAGTCCGTGCGGCTTCTGTTAAAGTAGCAANGACTTCCAACTCCACAAGTGACACATTTATTCTTCTGTGCCTCAGTACACTGGCATCCTCCAGGGTTACAGCACGCACAGTCCGTGCGGCTTCTGTTAAAGTAGCAAGGACAGCCCGACAACGTTTTTGTCCATTTCAGTTTAACTGTAAAAAAACATGATTATAAGCCCTAGCAAGTCGAGTGTAAATAGCATAGGACATTTTCACTTTGCTGATGGTGTTTCATGCGTACTTAAAACAAATTAGATAGCCTTATATCTACGATGGAAACATATTGAAAAACTACACCTCCCCCAAAAAATATGTTGCAAAATACTATTCTAATTTTTGCAGCTATTACTGTAATTAAATCACAGTGTTAGCATTATTATTTATTGTCTTGTTTTAATAAAAATATTGTTAATACGTGGTTACATGTTGTGGTTGTGATCGAAAAAAAATCATAGAATCTTTGTTTATAGTCTTGGTTTAATACAATGAAATTATTTCGAGTTTCTTATCTATGCTGTGCGTTTCCTAACGATCGTTCCAGTGAGTTTACTAGGTGTGCTTAAGACAGTTATTTTTCTATTTAAGTCACTTTTGTATTATTTTTGTGCAAACTGACGATGCTCCTCAGAGAAATATATTTAGCAGTACGGGATTCAAATTCTTTGTCAGCCGGTTAGATCACAAAAGTCATATTTTTCAGGCGGTTCTATCACAAAAATCATATTTTTCAGTCGGTTCTGTTACATAAAGTCAATTGACAGTAACCAGTAATGCTAACCGGTTCGCTGATCTCATAAAATTTCGTGACACGGTTCTATAGAACTGGTGCGAACCAGCTGAATCCCAACACTGAATATATTTGTTTACGAACGCTAACAGCATTTATTACTTCGGAACAAACCTTTCCATAAATAAGCTGTTGATGGTTTTCCAGCAGACTTTATTGTAAAATAACCAACGTTTTAATGAAAAGCGTCTCGCATGGGAGAGAAGTAAACGTTTTGCATTCTACAATTTTTTTTTTTTTTTAGTTAAACAAATGAAAAAATATTAACCTATAACGTTCAACACATTTTGTAGGTTACCTAATCAGCTTTATTATTACCTTATTTTGCCTGTACAGTCTTATTCAAATAGAATCCAACAAATAAATCCGATAATTGTACATACGAAACAAACACAGCAATATAGCCTCACCACTAAAAAACCGGCGACAACCTCACGTAATCTCGATTCTAAATCTTAAACACAGACATCATAATCGTTAAACTCACCTGAAACTTGCGTCAAAGCAGCAACTTCTTCGGATAATTTGTCGATTCCTTCGCATTTATAGTTGTTTGTATTAATTGTACCGTAGTTGTCCCTTACGCATCTTGAGACGAAGACACACTCAGTTAATTACTGAAAAATGTGAGTGGATTCACAAAGATCATATACCACTTACTCAGGTTCGTACGAATATACGATTTCTATGTTGATTGCGATAAACAAACATAAACCAATGATCCAGCCGGATCCAGAATGTACACGATACATTATGAGGTTGTTGTTTTTGCCACAAAAATGTCTTAACAGAACCTGAAAACTTGTACATAACAGTTATTGTTTCACTGTAACTCTGTTTTTTTGTGATCAGTTTAAAATGTTATTTTTTTCCTAAAATGTGCCATCAAGGTGATCAAAAAACAAAAATCATCAAAAACAAATTATCAAAACGTGCCGTTGCTCTTATGACAGGAAATGTTTAAACATATATGCTTATAATGTGTTTACTACATACACACTTTGCATAAATGATTTTCCATAAATCCAATTCCTAATTCTTATTTTTTTAGTTTTCTTGTTGCTCACATTACTGCTTTATGTTGCCAAACTTCAAATAATACAGTTTTTTGATAAGTTGTGTCTATTTAAATAAAGGTTTTCGAAAACAGTAGCCAATTTGTTTCTGTTTTTTTGTTCTGGTGCTATATCAACCAAAAAATCTAGCTGCATGTTTTGAACTATAATGTCTAATCCATCAGAAGGTATGACACACAAGTTTGGAAAGTCTTTATTCAAACAACCAAATCGACTTCCTTTAACACCGTTTAATTTTTCTGGCGACTTGACGCTTCAGACTTATCATGCGTTACTGCTTTGTTTACCGTTTGGTCGCAAGTGTGCCTCCGGGGGGGGGGGAACTTGTGTCTGCCAAAGTCGATACGTTTGAAATCGTGTTCAGAAATCGTTTTCCACAAACCAGTTTCGATTCACAAAAATTCCTCTGTCGTTTGCAAAGGAAACTTGCAAAAACTGCCTTCTGCAATGGAAAAAAAACGTTCTTCTTTACCACTGACTTTACCACGTGTAAGATACTACATCAGGGGTAAACAACCTTTTTGCTATGGAGGCCGCGTCACAGATACTTATTTCACCAACGGCCGCCAAGCGTTTGTTGTAAATACTAAATTCTTGCGGGTAAGTAATCAAATGTCTACCGGCCATTTGTTTGGTTTGATATTTTTTTTGAAGAATCTTTGTGTTGCCGCCTCTGCATTTAAAAAAAAACGGCCAGAGAGTTTGTGTGTATTCACTACATTTTATACTTCACGTTTCAACCGCTGTTGACGCGGTCAGTACCACATAATTACAAGCATTCAAGCAAATGTTTGTCTTTGCTCTGTGGAGAATTGGAAAAATGGAAACGCATACGCTCGGAAATAATTAAATCAAAGCAACATCTATTTACAATCATTTCTAGAAATTAGCATGCTGCGAAGCCACGAGTGCAGTGGAAGAAATTTGTGAAAGTTAACAAATTTACAGTTTTATACAAAGTAAGGAACTTTCACCAATCAGCACTTGATGACATCTTTTTAAGCTGAAATACAAAAAAAATAGTGTTTATCAATGTGCCCAATGCTTGTTAAGTTGAGTTTATTTCGCTTAGTAAAAGAAAACACAACAACACAATAGCACTAAAACAATCACCAAGCCGGAAATAGATGCACAATGTTAAAACGTTATGGTGCGCAAACCAGTGGAGGGCACAGTTGGTGCACAATGACCGAACGCGCTGCAGCTACAGTGTATTATAAAGCGTTATGTGACTCGGCCTCACAAGAAAGTGAGGTTGGCGCAGTGCTGGTAAACATTTCAGGTGACGTTCGTAGCGACGCCCAGTTGCTGATTGTAAATAAGCAGGTCGTAACCTTACTAGTGATTTAGTAACCTGATTTGATTATCTGAAACTTTGCGAATTAAAAGCCTGTTATTTACACTCCCACCTACCTATTCCGGTGCATTCAAGTTTTCCAAGTGTATGCCATCCAGCCTCATTAGAAGCTCCAGCATCTCCGAACATCAGTCTGGTCACTGGAAGTTTGCTTTTATCGGTGAGATATCCCTCATCCGATGTCTCTGGTTCGGTATTCTTGTCGCAGTTGCAATTTTTATTGGATTGAACACAGGTTCCTTTAAAAATAAAAATAAGTCGTTCTACCTTTTGTATTTGTTCTCTTTGGCTTTAACATGTTGTACAAGTCTTAAAGGTTGCAGTTGCTACTGCAATTCTAAAAATTAAGATTTGCGACCATAGGCTATCTTACGTGTTACGAGATGCCATGTTAGCAAAAACTTAAGGAAGAAAACGGGAGCTATTCATCAAGCTAATACTAGTCTTTCTGGTTTCATCAACATGTTACCTGTTTTTATCGGTACTGCGTTTTGCCGAACGGATTGTAAGGTTCCCTTGCGATTATAGCCTTTACCTGTCTCTCCACAAGCGCAGTAGTAATCTCTTCTAGAAGTTGCCCCTCCCCAGTATCGCATGACGACATTATCACGTGACACCCAAGCTCCGTACTGAGTACTGCCAGCATGCAAAAGGCTAGCCACGCATCGATACTAAAAATAATTACCATTTTTGATGGTGTGTTTGGTGTTTGAAAAAACACCTGAATTTTTTTTACCAAGCTCTATCTGACTTGTTAAGTTACACGATTGGATTCACAAAAACTACTAACTGAAATTCGATGCCATATGAAAGTTCCCGCTTTTAACCAACTCGCATAAATAAACGGGGATTGCGCAACTAACTTTACCATATTAGTTTCAACATGTTGCGTTGTGACGTGCTTGCGTTTTATTCTTTTTTCCTTTGTTTATCGTGCACTGTACAGGTCGCATTCAGTGTTATTTACCCTGATGCAGACGACCTATATAGGACGTCGAAACGTCGGAATAAAAATTACATTTACCAGAAGAGCGGGGGGGGGGACTAACTTGGTTAAATGTTAAAGTTACACGATTGGATTCACAAAAACTACTAACTGAAAATCGATGCCATATGAAAGTTCCCGCTTTTAACCAACTCGCATAAATAAACGGGGATTGCGCAACTAACTTTACCATATTAGTTTCAACATGTTGCGTTGTGACGTGCTTGCGTTTTATTCTTTTTTCCTTTGTTTATCGTGCACTGTACAGGTCGCATTCAGTGTTATTTACCCTGATGCAGACGACCTATATAGGACGTCGAAACGTCGGAATAAAAATTACATTTACCAGAAGAGCTTTATAAACTTGATACTGTGTCTTGCAGCAATAGCTTATTTATGAAAAGGTTAAATAAATATTTTTTACACTAAACGATTTTAATGTCTGCTCGACAATCATGCTGTTGTTTCAACCAACACTATTAATAACTTCAAATACACTTTACTTTAATATATTGTCTGCATTCAGATGAAACTTCGATCAAAGCTACGATCTGATTCATGTTTGCATTGTAAGTGACGTCACGCTTATAACATGTTGGGTCCTCACACGTGACCTCAGTTTCGGAGAGTGTGTCGTGGCTGACTTTGGTGATCGCTAAACACACAGTAATGAGTTATTGAACTTACAAGCCCAAGATAACTTAATAACTCACGTTGATCTCCACTGAAGTCACAGTAGACGTAGAATGGCTGGGCCAAGTCGGGCATCGGTGAAATGAGATAAGTTCCAGATTGAACAGGGCTGATGTCATCACACGACCTTGGAATATCTGAAAACGAATTGTGGATATTTTCAAGAACAAGCTAAATGTTGAACTACTTTCTATCTTGAATTCTCTATCTTGAACTAGTTGTTTATCTAGATGAGGTGTCTATAAAAAATTCCGATTGAGAACCACTTTGCTAACGTTGAACATGTGGGTAAATAGGTAATTAAACCAAAATAAGTTTTGGATTAGGCGAAAACATACAGTATACAAGTAAAGAAACATTTCGCATTAAGCTCGTAAGGTTTTGATGTTGCCTTCAAAAGTACAAACGCGTACGGATGTNAAATAATTACCATTTTTGATGGTGTGTTTGGTGTTTGAAAAAACACCTGAATTTTTTTTACCAAGCTCTAACTAACTTGGTTAAATGTTAAAGTTACACGATTGGATTCACAAAAACTACTAACTGAAAATCGATGCCATATGAAAGTTCCCGCTTTTAACCAACTCGCATAAATAAACGGGGATTGCGCAACTAACTTTACCATATTAGTTTCAACATGTTGCGTTGTGACGTGCTTGCGTTTTATTCTTTTTTCCTTTGTTTATCGTGCACTGTACAGGTCGCATTCAGTGTTATTTACCCTGATGCAGACGACCTATATAGGACGTCGAAACGTCGGAATAAAAATTACATTTACCAGAAGAGCTTTATAAACTTGATACTGTGTCTTGCAGCAATAGCTTATTTATGAAAAGGTTAAATAAATATTTTTTACACTAAACGATTTTAATGTCTGCTCGACAATCATGCTGTTGTTTCAACCAACACTATTAATAACTTCAAATACACTTTACTTTAATATATTGTCTGCATTCAGATGAAACTTCGATCAAAGCTACGATCTGATTCATGTTTGCATTGTAAGTGACGTCACGCTTATAACATGTTGGGTTCTCACACGTGACCTCAGTTTCGGAGAGTGTGTCGTGGCTGACTTTGGTGATCGCTAAACACACAGTAATGAGTTATTGAACTTACAAGCCCAAGATAACTTAATAACTCACGTTGATCTCCACTGAAGTCACAGTAGACGTAGAATGGCTGGGCCAAGTCGGGCATCGGTGAAATGAGATAAGTTCCAGATTGAACAGGGCTGATGTCATCACACGACCTTGGAATATCTGAAAACGAATTGTGGATATTTTCAAGAACAAGCTAAATGTTGAACTACTTTCTATCTTGAATTCTCTATCTTGAACTAGTTGTTTATCTAGATGAGGTGTCTATAAAAAATTCCGATTGAGAACCACTTTGCTAACGTTGAACATGTGGGTAAATAGGTAATTAAACCAAAATAAGTTTTGGATTAGGCGAAAACATACAGTATACAAGTAAAGAAACATTTCGCATTAAGCTCGTAAGGTTTTGATGTTGCCTTCAAAAGTACAAACGCGTACGGATGTGGCTGTTGCAAATGGAAATGGGTATTTAACTAATTTGCAGTGTTATTAAGTATTTTTGTTCTTGTATCATTTTGGCAAGGCATATAAAACTATGGTTTTACAGAAATCGTCCTGCACCGACGTGCGAAGAAGGTGCACTGAAAGCTTCAAGGCATGTTTGGCAAGGCATGTTTTGTGATATATCAACATATATGTTTCGTAAACCGACGATCTTACCAATTTCGCACAGACTTTCAACTCCACAAGTGACGCATTTATTCTTCTGTGCCTCAGTACACTGACATCCACCAGGGTTACAGCACGCGCAGTCTGTACGGTTTCGGTTAAAGTAGCAAGGACAGCCCGACAACGATTTTGTCCATTTCAGTTTAACTGTGAAAAAACATGATTATAAGCCCTAGCAAGACGAGTGTGGATAGCATAGGTTTAGGACAGTTTCACTTTGCTGATGGTGTTTCATACGTACTTAAAACAGATTGGATAACCTTATATCTACGATGGAAACATATTGAAAAACAAGTTCTTTCCCGAAAAAACCTGTTGCAAAATACTATTATAATTTTTACAGCTATTGTGGTAATTGAATCACAAGTGCTAGCATTATTATTTATTGTCTTGTTTTAATAAAAATATTGCTAATTACGTGGTTACATGTTGTGGGTGTTGTTGTGATCGGAAAAAAATATCGTTAGAATCTTTGTTTTTAATCTTGGGTTAATATAATGAAATTATTTCGAATTTTTTATCTTGTATTCTGTGCCTTTCTTAACGATCCTTCCAGTCAGTTTTGCACTGGGTGTGTTTAAGACAGTGAGTTTTTCCTTTTTTAATAACTTTTGTGTTTTTTATACACACTGAAGATGCTCTAAAGTGAAATATATTCAGTAGTGGGATTCAAATTTTTGTCAAACGGTTCTATCACAAAAGTCATCCACAAAAGTCATATTTTGCAGCGGTTCTATCACAAAAGTCATATTTTTCAGGGATTCAAATTTTTTGTCAGCCGGTTCTATCACAAAAGTCATTTTTTCAGTCGGCTCTGTTACAAAGCGGTTCTATCACAAAAGTCATATTTTTCAGCCGGTTCTGCTACAAAAAGTCAATTTTGAGACAGTAACCAGTAATGCTAACCGGTTCGCTGATCTCATAAAATTTCAGACGGTTCTATAGAACCGGTACAGTACCCAGTAATGCTAACCGGTTCGCTGATCTCATAAAATTTTGTGAGACGGTTCTATAGAACCGGTGCGAACCAGTTAAATCCCACCACTACATATATTTGTTATATAACAGCATTTACTTCGGAACAAATATTTCCATAAATAAGCTGTTGATGATTTTCCAGCAGACTGTAATATAAAATAACAGACGTTTCGAAGATAAGCGGCTCGTATGGAAAAGAAATAAACGTTTGCATTCTTACCAATTTTTTAGAGTTAAACAAATGAAAAATATATAAACCCCGTGGTGGGATTCAGTCGGTTCGCACCGGTTATCTAGAACCGTCTGTGATAATAATTACTAAATACAAACACTGTTGGGATTCAGCCGGTTCGTACCGGTTCTATAGAACCGTCCACTCGAAATTTTATGAGATCAGCGAACCAGTTAGCATTACTGGTTACTGTCAATTGACTTTGAGATCAGCGAACCGGTTAGCATTACTGGTTACTGTCAATGGACTTTTTGTAACAAAACCGACTGGTTAGCATTACTGGTTACTGTCAATGGATTTTTGTAACAGAATCGGCTGACTGGTTACTGTCAATGGACTTTTTGTAACAGAACCGGCTGAAAAAAATTTAAATATCACCACTGTATAAACCCACCTGCAACTTGTGTCAGAGCAGCTACTTCTTCGGATAATTTGTCGATTCCTTCGCATTTATAGTTGTTGGTATTGATTGTACCGTAGTTGTCCCTGACGCACCTTGAGACGAAGACACACTCAATTAAATTACTGAAAAATGTGAGTGGATTCACAAAGATCATATAATACTTACTCAGGGTCGCCCGAAGATACGATTTCTATGTTGATTGCGATAAACAAACATGAACCAATAATCCAGCCGGATCCAGAAAGTACACGATGCATTTTAAGGTTGTTTGTTTTGCCACAAGAATGTCTTAGCAGAACCTGAAACCTTACACATAACAGATATACTTTCACTGTAATTTTGTTTCTTTGTGATAATAGTTAAAAATGTTTTTTTTCTTCTTAAAATGGGCCATGAAGGTGTAAACGGCGTGTGTAGAGAAACATTTTTACAAATTTTACTTTCATTAAAAACAAATTATCAAAACGTGCTGTTGTCCTTATGACAGGAAATGTTTAAACATATATGCTTACAATGTATTCACTACATACACACCCTGTATCTATAGTTTTCCATAAAGCCAATTCCTAATTCTTATTTTATCCTTTGTTTATCGTGCACTGCACTAGTCGCATTCAGGTTATTTACCCTGATGAAGGCGACCTGTATAGGACGTCGAAACGTCGGTATAAAAATACGTTTGCCAGAAGAGCTCTATAAATTTCCTAATTCGTATTTCTTTTAGTTTTCTTGTTGCTCGCATTACTGCTTTATGTTGCCAAACTTCAAATAATATATATACCCCCCCCCCCGGTATAAAAATACGTTTGCCAGAAGAGCTCTATAAATTTCCTAATTCTTACTTCTTTTAGTTTTCTTGTTGCTCACATTACTGCTTTATGTTGCCAAACTTCAAATAATATATATTTTTTTCTTTTGACAACTTGTGTCGATTTAAATTAGGGCTTTCGAAAACAGAGATTTAACCTAAGAATTCAACTTGTTTCTGTTTTTTCATTCTGGTGCTATATTAACCAAAACACTAAGCTGCATGTTTTGAACTATAATGTCTAACTCTAACCCATCAGAAGGTATGACACTCACGTTTGGGAAGTCTATTGTTTCAAACAACCAAATCGACTTTCGTTAACACTGTTTAATTTTTCTGACCTATTCTGCGTTTTGATCTCTTACTGTTTTGTTTACCGTTTGGCCGCAAAAGTGCCTCCGGAACTGATTATGATTTATCAACTGCCTGACAAAAAAAACTGTGGTTGAAAATTTTAATTACCTGTTAACTCATGACAACTTGCGTCTGCCAATGTCGCTAAGCATGAAATCGTGTTAAAAAATCGTTTTCCACAAACCGGTTTCGATTTAAAAAAAATTCTCTGTCGTTTGCAAAGGAAACTTGCAAAAACTGCCGTCTGCAATGGAAAATCCGATCTTCTTTACAACCGAGTTTATCACGTGTAAGATACTAAACTCGGGGTACACAACCTTTTCGCTATGACGGCGCATCGCAGATACTTATTTCACCAACGGCCACATAGAGCGTTTGCTGTTATTGTTTCAATATTACTTATGTAAAGCAATAGGTGTAAGATACTAAACTTTTACGAGTAAAGTAATCAAATGTCTACCAGCCATTTTTTGGTTTGATATTTTTAAAAGAATCTTTGTTTTGCCGCCCCTTAAAGAAGCTTCTTTTTTGCATCCTCCTCGGTAGTAGGTCGGTGTCTTAATATTGGTAAAGGTTACTGAAATATATTTTTGTGGGTTCGCTGCATTTAAACTAACGGCAAATTGGTGTTGAAAAACAAAAACGGTCAGAGAGTTTGTGTGTATTCACTACATTTTATCCCCCACGTTTCAACCGATGTTGACAACCACATAACTACAACCATTCAAGCAAGTGTTTGTCTTTGCTCTTTTGAGAATTGGAAAAATGGGAAAACAAACGCTTGGAATAACTAATCAAAGCATTTATTTGCAATCATTTCTAGAAATTAGCATGATGCAAAGCCGTGCCACGAGTGCAGTTGAAGAACTGTGTGAAAAGTTAACAAATGTACAGTTTTATAGTGAGGAACTTCCACCAATCAGCACTTGTTGACGTGATCACAGGATCTTTAAGCTGAAATAAAAAACATATATTGTTAATGACTTTAAGCAGGTGGTAATTTACACTCCAACCTACCTATTCCGGTGCATTTAAGTTTTCCAAGTGTGTGCCATCCAGCCTCATTAGAATGTCCTCCCCCCCCCCACCAAGCCGGAAATAGATGCACAATGTTAAAACGTTATGGTGCGCAAAAAAATAGCGGGCACAATTGGTGCACAATGGCTGAACGCGCTGCAGCTACAGTGTATTATAAAGCGTTATGTGACTCGGCCTCACAAGAAAGTGAGGTTGGCGCAGTGCTGGTAAAAACTTCAGCTAACGATTGTAGCGACGCCCAGTTGCAGGTTGGAAACAAGCAGGTCGTAACCTACCTAGTGATTTAGTAACCTGATTTGATTCTCCTTTGCGAATTAAAAGCCTGTTATTTACGCTCCAACTCACCTATTCCCCTGCATTCAAGTTTTCCAAGTGTATGCCATCCAGCCTCATTAGAATCTCCTGCGTCTCCGAACATCAGTCTGGTCACTGGAAGTTTGCTTTTATCGGTGAGATATCCCTCATCCGATGTCTCTGGTTCGGTATTCTTGTCGCAGTTGCAATTTTTATTGGATTGAACACAGGTTCCTTTAAAAATAAAAATAAGTCGTTCTACCTTTTGTATTTGTTCTCTTTGGCTTTAACCCCCCCCCCCTGGAAGTTTGCTTTTATCGGTGAGATAGCCCTCATCCGATGTTTCTGGTGCGTTGTTCTTGTCGCAGTTGCACTTTGTACCAGATTTAACACAGGTTCCTTTAAAAATATAACTAAGCCGAGGTTCTGCCTTTTGTATTTTTTCTTTTTTGTTTTAAGATGTTGTACAAGTCTTAAAGGTTGCAGTTGCTACTGCAATTCTAAAAATAAAGATTTGCGACCATATGCTTTCTTATGTGTTATGAAATGTAATGTAACGAAATCCAGCCCTTCGCTTTCAACAAAATCTTACGGAAGAGTGCAGAAAAGCGGTAACCATTCGCAAAGCTAATACTGTTTTTTCTAGTGTCATCAACATGTTACCTATTTTATCGGTACTGTGTTTTGTAGAACGGATTGATAGGTTCCCTTACGACTAAAGTCTTACCTGTCTCCCCGCAAGCACAGTAGTAATCTCTTCTAGAAGTTGCCCCTCCCCAGTACCGCATGACGTCACCGTCACGTGACACCCAAGCTCCGTACTGAGTACTGCCAGAATGCAAAAGGCTATGCACGCATCGATACTGAAAATAATTACCATTTTGGAAATCTGTTTCGGTGTAAAAAAACACGTGGATTAATCTGGAAAATGTACGTGCTACCATGCTTGCAAGCTCTAACTAACTTGGTTCAATGTAAAATTACCTAAATGGGTTGAAACTACCAGCCAAAATTCGGTGCCCCAGGAAATTTTACCACTGGAAACTATCTATCTCCTATTCGGAAAATAAAACATTACATTACCTGTGTAGTGTGTACATACGGTTACATCATTAACCGATCCATCCATGTGGACTTTATGACCTACCAGCAGAATTAATGCGCCAATGTAACTCACTTTAATATATTGTCTGCATTGAGATGAAACTTCGATCAAGGCCGCTATCTGATTCATGTTTGCATTGTAAGTGACGTCACGTTTATAACATTGCGCTGGATCACACCCCCCCCCCCTCTTACGGAAGAGTGCAGAAAAGCGGTAACCATTCGCAAAGCTAATACAGTTTTTTTCTAGTTTTATCAACATGTTACCTATTTTATCGGTACTGTGTTTTATAGAACGGATTGATAGGTTCCCTTACGACTAAAGTCTTACCTGTCTCTCCACAAGCACAGTAGTAATCTCTTCTAGAAGTTGCCCCTCCCCAGTATCGCATGACGACATTATCACGTGACACCCAAGCTCCGTACTGAGTTCTGCCAGAATGCAAACGGCTAGCCACGCATCGATACTAAAAATAATTACCATTTTTGATGGTGTGTTTGGTGTTTGAAAAAACACCTGAATTTTTTTTACCAAGCTCTATCTGACTTGTTAAGTTACACGATTGGATTCACAAAAACTACTAACTGAAATTCGATGCCATATGAAATAAACGGGGATTGCGCAACTAACTTTACCATATTATTTTCAACATGTTGCGTTGTGACGTGCTTGCGTTTCATTATATTCCGACGTTTCGACGTCCTATACAGGTCGTCTTCATCAGGTTTTTCGTTTATCGTGCACTGTACTAGTCGCATTCAGTGTTATTTACCCTGATGCAGACGACCTATAGGACGTCGAAACGTCGGAATAAAAATTACATTTACCAGAAGAGCTTTATAAACTTGATACTGTGTCTTGCAGCAATAGCTTATTTATGAAAAGGTTAAATAAATATTTTTTACACTAAACGATTTTAATGTCTGCTCGACAATCATGCTGTTGTTTCAACCAACACTATTAATAACTTCAAATACACTTTACTTTAATATATTGTCTGCATTCAGATGAAACTTCGATCAAAGCTACGATCTGATTCATGTTTGCATTGTAAGTGACGTCACGCTTATAACATGTTGGGTCCTCACACGTGACCTCAGTTTCGGAGAGTGTGTCGTGGCTGACTTTGGTGATCGCTAAACACACAGTAATGAGTTATTGAACTTACAAGCCCAAGATAACTTAATAACTCACGTTGATCTCCACTGAAGTCACAGTAGACGTAGAATGGCTGGACCAAGTCGGGCTTCGGTGAAATGAGATAAGTTCCAGATTGAACGGGGCTGATGTCATCACACGACCTTGGGATATCTGCAAACAAACTGAATATTTTCGAGAACAAGCTTGCTAAAATGTTGAACTATTTGTTTCTCTATCTAGATGAGGTGTCTATAAAACATTCCGATTGGAAACTACTTTGCTAACGTTTAACCTGTGGGTAATTAAATTAAAGGCAGTTTAGGATTAGGCGAAAACATACAGTATACAAGTAAAGAATCTTTTTCTCGTGCAACATATTAGACTTAAAGTTAAGTTTCTATATTCCATTTAAAAGTACAAATGTGGACAGTTGTGGCTGTTGTAAATAAAATAGGCTTTTAACTAATTTGCAGTGTTATTAGGTAATGTTGTTCTTGTAATTTGGCAAGGCATATAAAACTATGCTTTTGCAGAAATCGTCATGTATCGACGTGCGAAAAAGGTGCACTGAAAGCTTCAGTTTACTATTTGGCAAATCATGTTTTGTGATATACCAACATGTATGTTTCTTAAACCGACGATTTACCAAGTTTGCATAGACTTCCAACTCCACAAGTGACACATTTATTCTTCTGTGCCTCAGTACACTGGCATCCTCCAGGGTTACAGCACGCACAGTCCGTGCGGCTTCTGTTAAAGTAGCAAGGACAGCCCGACAACGTTTTTGTCCATTTCAGTTTAACTGTAAAAAAACATGATTATAAGCCCTAGCAAGTCGAGTGTAAATAGCATAGGACATTTTCACTTTGCTGATGGTGTTTCATGCGTACTTAAAACAAATTAGATAGCCTTATATCTACGATGGAAACATATTGAAAAACTACACCTCCCCCAAAAAATATGTTGCAAAATACTATTCTAATTTTTGCAGCTATTACTGTAATTAAATCACAGTGTTAGCATTATTATTTATTGTCTTGTTTTAATAAAAATATTGTTAATACGTGGTTACATGTTGTGGTTGTGATCGAAAAAAAATCATAGAATCTTTGTTTATAGTCTTGGTTTAATACAATGAAATTATTTCGAGTTTCTTATCTATGCTGTGCGTTTCCTAACGATCGTTCCAGTGAGTTTACTAGGTGTGCTTAAGACAGTTATTATTCTATTTAAGTCACTTTTGTATTATTTTTGTGCAAACTGACGATGCTCCTCAGAGAAATATATTTAGCAGTACGGGATTCAAATTCTTTGTCAGCCGGTTAGATCACAAACGTCATATTTTTCAGGCGGTTCTATCACAAAAGTCATATTTTTCAGGCGGTTCTATCACAAAAGTCATATTTTTCAGCCGGTTCTATCACAAACGTCATATTTTTCAGGCGGTTCTATCACAAAAATCATATTTTTCAGGCGGTTCTATCACAAAAATCATATTTTTCAGTCGGTTCTGTTACATAAAGTCAATTGACAGTAACCAGTAATGCTAACCGGTTCGCTGATCTCATAAAATTTCGTGACACGGTTCTATAGAACTGGTGCGAACCAGCTGAATCCCAACACTGAATATATTTGTTTACGAACGCTAACAACATTTATTACTTCGGAACAAACCTTTCCATAAATAAGCTGTTGATGGTTTTCCAGCAGACTTTATTGTAAAATAACCAACGTTTTAATGAAAAGCGTCTCGCATGGGAGAGAAGTAAACGTTTTGCATTCTACAATTTTTTTTTTTTTTTTAGTTAAACAAATGAAAAAATATTAACCTATAACGTTCAACACATTTTGTAGGTTACCTAATCAGCTTTATTATTACCTTATTTTGCCTGTACAGTCTTATTCAAATAGAATCCAACAAATAAATCCGATAATTGTACATACGAAACAAACACAGCAATATAGCCTCACCACTAAAAAACCGGCGACAACCTCACGTAATCTCGATTCTAAATCTTAAACACAGACATCATAATCGTTAAACTCACCTGAAACTTGCGTCAAAGCAGCAACTTCTTCGGATAATTTGTCGATTCCTTCGCATTTATAGTTGTTTGTATTAATTGTACCGTAGTTGTCCCTTACGCATCTTGAGACGAAGACACACTCAGTTAATTACTGAAAAATGTGAGTGGATTCACAAAGATCATATACCACTTACTCAGGTTCGTACGAATATACGATTTCTATGTTGATTGCGATAAACAAACATAAACCAATGATCCAGCCGGATCCAGAATGTACACGATACATTATGAGGTTGTTGTTTTTGCCACAAAAATGTCTTAACAGAACCTGAAAACTTGTACATAACAGTTATTGTTTCACTGTAACTCTGTTTTTTTGTGATCAGTTTAAAATGTTATTTTTTTCCTAAAATGTGCCATCAAGGTGATCAAAAAACAAAAATCATCAAAAACAAATTATCAAAACGTGCCGTTGCTCTTATGACAGGAAATGTTTAAACATATATGCTTATAATGTGTTTACTACATACACACTTTGCATAAATGATTTTCCATAAATCCAATTCCTAATTCGTATTTTTTTAGTTTTCTAGTTGCTCACATTACTGCTTTATGTTGCCAAACTTCAAATAATACAGTTTTTTGATAAGTTGTGTCTATTTAAATAAAGGTTTTCGAAAACAGTAGCCAATTTGTTTCTGTTTTTTTGTTCTGGTGCTATATCAACCAAAAAATCTAGCTGCATGTTTTGAACTATAATTTCTAATCCATCAGAAGGTATGACACACAAGTTTGGAAAGTCTTTATTCAAACAACCAAATCGACTTCCTTTAACACCGTTTAATTTTTCTGGCGACTTGACGCTTCAGACTTATCATGCGTTACTGCTTTGTTTACCGTTTGGTCGCAAGTGTGCCTCCGGAACTGATTATAATTTATCAACTGCCTGACAAGAGTCCGTGGTCGAAAATTTTCATTACGTGTGAACTCATGATAACTTGTGTCTGCCAAAGTCGATACGTTTGAAATCGTGTTCAGAAATCGTTTTCCACAAACCAGTTTCGATTCACAAAAATTCCTCTGTCGTTTGCAAAGGAAACTTGCAAAAACTGCCTTCTGCAATGGAAAAAAAACGTTCTTCTTTACCACTGACTTTACCACGTGTAAGATACTACATCAGGGGTAAACAACCTTTTTGCTATGGAGGCCGCGTCACAGATACTTATTTCACCAACGGCCGCCAAGCGTTTGTTGTAAATACTAAATTCTTGCGGGTAAGTAATCAAATGTCTACCGGCCATTTGTTTGGTTTGATATTTTTTTTGAAGAATCTTTGTGTTGCCGCCTCTGCATTTAAAAAAAAACGGCCAGAGAGTTTGTGTGTATTCACTACATTTTATACTTCACGTTTCAACCGCTGTTGACGCGGTCAGTACCACATAATTACAAGCATTCAAGCAAATGTTTGTCTTTGCTCTGTGGAGAATTGGAAAAATGGAAACGCATACGCTCGGAAATAATTAAATCAAAGCAACATCTATTTACAATCATTTCTAGAAATTAGCATGCTGCGAAGCCACGAGTGCAGTGGAAGAAATTTGTGAAAGTTAACAAATTTACAGTTTTATACAAAGTAAGGAACTTTCACCAATCAGCACTTGATGACATCTTTTTAAGCTGAAATACAAAAAAAATAGTGTTTATCAATGTGCCCAATGCTTGTTAAGTTGAGTTTATTTCGCTTAGTAAAAGAAAACACAACAACACAATAGCACTAAAACAATCACCAAGCCGGAAATAGATGCACAATGTTAAAACGTTATGGTGCGCAAACCAGTGGAGGGCACAGTTGGTGCACAATGACCGAACGCGCTGCAGCTACAGTGTATTATAAAGCGTTATGTGACTCGGCCTCACAAGAAAGTGAGGTTGGCGCAGTGCTGGTAAACATTTCAGGTGACGTTCGTAGCGACGCCCAGTTGCTGATTGTAAATAAGCAGGTCGTAACCTTACTAGTGATTTAGTAACCTGATTTGATTATCTGAAACTTTGCGAATTAAAAGCCTGTTATTTACACTCCCACCTACCTATTCCGGTGCATTCAAGTTTTCCAAGTGTATGCCATCCAGCCTCATTAGAAGCTCCAGCATCTCCGAACATCAGTCTGGTCACTGGAAGTTTGCTTTTATCGGTGAGATATCCCTCATCCGATGTCTCTGGTGCGCTGTTCTTGTCGCAGTTGCAATTTTTATTGGATTGAACACAGGTTCCTTTAAAAATAAAAATAAGTCGTTCTACCTTTTGTATTTGTTCTCTTTGGCTTTAACATGTTGTACAAGTCTTAAAGGTTGCAGTTGCTACTGCAATTCTAAAAATTAAGATTTGCGACCATAGGCTATCTTACGTGTTACGAGATGCCATGTTAGCAAAAACGGGAGCTATTCATCAAGCTAATACTAGTCTTTCTGGTTTCATCAACATGTTACCTGTTTTTATCGGTACTGCGTTTTGCCGAACGGATTGTAAGGTTCCCTTACGATTATAGCCTTTACCTGTCTCTCCACAAGCGCAGTAGTAATCTCTTCTAGAAGTTGCCCCTCCCCAGTATCGCATGACGACATTATCACGTGACACCCAAGCTCCGTACTGAGTTCTGCCAGAATGCAAACGGCTAGCCACGCATCGATACTAAAAATAATTACCATTTTTGATGGTGTGTTTGGTGTTTGAAAAAACACCTGAATTTTTTTTACCAAGCTCTATCTGACTTGTTAAGTTACACGATTGGATTCACAAAAACTACTAACTGAAATTCGATGCCATATGAAATAAACGGGGATTGCGCAACTAACTTTACCATATTAGTTTCAACATGTTGCGTTGTGACGTGCTTGCGTTTTATTCTTTTTTCCTTTGTTTATCGTGCACTGTACAGGTCGCATTCAGTGTTATTTACCCTGATGCAGACGACCTATATAGGACGTCGAAACGTCGGAATAAAAATTACATTTACCAGAAGAGCTTTATAAACTTGATACTGTGTCTTGCAGCAATAGCTTATTTATGAAAAGGTTAAATAAATATTTTTTACACTAAACGATTTTAATGTCTGCTCGACAATCATGCTGTTGTTTCAACCAACACTATTAATAACTTCAAATACACTTTACTTTAATATATTGTCTGCATTCAGATGAAACTTCGATCAAAGCTACGATCTGATTCATGTTTGCATTGTAAGTGACGTCACGCTTATAACATGTTGGGTCCTCACACGTGACCTCAGTTTCGGGGAGTGTGTCGTGGCTGACTTTGGTGATCGCTAAACACACAGTAATGAGTTATTGAGCTTAAAAGCCCAAGATAACTTAATAACTCACGTTGATCTCCACTGAAGTCACAGTAGACGTAGAATGGCTGGACCAAGTCGGGCTTCGGTGAAATGAGATAAGTTCCAGATTGAACAGGGCTGATGTCATCACACGACCTTGGAATATCTAAAAACGAATTGTGGATATTTTTTAAAAAGAGACAAAGTGTTAAACCGTATCCCCTGCATATTAGTTTGGAGTTGCTGAAGCTTTTTAATTCGAAATAACTTCGAGGTATTTACTTAAGCTAAGAGGGAATTTCTTAAAATACAAACTTTTCTGCAAACAAATCGTGAATATTTTTGAGAAAACAAAACTTTAGCCAAAATGTTGTTTCGTAGAGCAATCAACGATTTTGGAAATCAGATTGTTGCAAACTATAGGGATGTGGAGCCTTACGTACAATTACTCCCCTCTAAGAAACATGAAAATATTTTTACATTCATCGCCTCTTGGTCCTGGAACCATGCATATCTTACGAACCCATAGTTTGGAACCACTGGTTTAAATTAACGAACTAACCGTTTTTACATAAAGTTCCGTTTCCACAAGGGACACATTTATGCTTCTGTACCTCAGTACACGGACATCCACCCGGGTTACAACACGCGCAATCTGTACGGGTTCGGTTAAAGTAGC
>QLIY01002268.1:0-20946 GCA_003260075.1 Phallusia mammillata | reverse complement strand
TCGCATCATTCTGTATATTTCAAACTGATAATCCACGCTTGAATCAGCGTTGAACAGTTCCTCGACATCCGATAAGTCTTGGTACAGAGAAATCCCACCTTAAACAACAACAAAAACAAATAATTGTTTTACAGGACATCTCTGGTCTTTAATTTCAATTCAATAAAGTCAGGGCATTTAAAATGTGAATAGGTAGCATAATATAATTGCATCAAGCATAAAACAATAATAAGTAGCACAATACAGACAAAAAATGAGTGAAATATATCAACTGCATGCAGTATTTTGGTGCGAACCATAAGTTTATTGCATTTCCAGCTTACATTGAAATACTAAACAGTCTAGGGTTGGCCCGATACCAATATTTTGAACCGATACCGATACCCGATATTTTACCCCAAAAGTACTGCGACCCGATACCGATACCCGATACTTTGCAAACAAGCAAAAACATTTTCAAACTGATGTATTTGTAATGTGTTTTCCCATCACAGTTAATTTAACAACACACTCAGTCTAATAAATCACTTAAGGCCGTAAAATGCCCAGGTCTGGTAAAGACTCTTTGGCAAATCAGCTGGCGAGCTAACGATGCCCTAACGACGGTGGTGCATTGGAGGCATAACTAACGATTGGTGCACTTGTTGTTACGCATCTGATCACGTGATTACGTTTATGCTACGCGCTTTGCAACGTCTTACCGGCGTCTATTGTTTGTAACGTCTTACCGGCGTTAATGTTTTACGACTTTGACAACAAAAAACATTTAACGATCATGGCTTTAGGCAGAGAATGGGATTGTCTGTTAATATCCCCAAAACAGTGAAGGAATCCCAAAACATATGACGTTTGGGTCATTTCTTAACGCCAACTTTTGTATTGCAAAATCGCAGGTAGTTTAATTGGGATTTAAAAGTTCACCTAACGGCATAGAAAATAATTTGTCACTGATAACACTAGGAATGTCTAAATACACTTGGCCATACAAATTAAACACCTGCCGTTTCGAAACTTATGCTTACAAACGTCTACAATGAACTTTGTGCGTTGTGACGCTCGCTCGCAATTAACGCGGGCCTAAAAAACGTGTTGCGGCATTAAGTCGCTGTAGCGATTTAGGTCATCTTATTTCATTAAATCCAAAACGAACGCGTTTTTTAGTTGTAGTCCCATAAATATTTTATCACAGCCGATGGTTGTTGTTTTTTGCCTCCTTTCATTTTCAATTTTACACATGATAAAGTCTCAAAAAAAGTATCGGTACTTGTACTGATACCGCTAAAGTATCGGACGAGTACCGATACTGCTTGAAGCATCGGGTATCGGCGCCGATACAGTACTATCGGGCCATCCCTACTAAACACTAGGGATGGGCCAAGCTGAGCCAGAACCTGAGTACTCAGTACCAAGCATCACTGTTTTTGATGCTCAGTGCTCGGCCGAGCAGTTGCACAAACTGACCCGAGCATTAAATATGCATAATCAACCATGCTAACATACTAAACTGGTGTTTGAAAGGGTATTGATGAACAAAAATGATTGGTTTTAAATGCGTTAGATGGTAAAAAAACGGTAAAAATAAAAAATGTAAAAACGGCTCCTGGGGCCTGTATAGTTTATAAATTGCTGGTCTTTGGAAAGATAACAAAAGGACATTAGAAAGTTACAAAACTAGCGTGGAATTGGGAATATTTGTTACGTCACAATGCACCAAGCGTGCTCAGCCGAGCACCCAGCATTAACATAAGATGCCTGGTGCTCAACCAAACAGAATGTTTGCGATTTTGACTCATTCTTTAAAACACTATACCTTTAGTTATCCGCGACAAAGTTAAGTCAATTATTCTTGTCGAAATCCCGCTTGTTTGCGAACTGTAATTTGTCCTATTCAGAGTAAAACTGAAAGATTTTCTTTCAATCTTCTGCACACGGATGTTACCCCACTGAAGATCGCGATGTTCGAACATTAAAGTATGCTCGGCCACTGCTAATCCACTGATGGTCTGCTTCAAAGCTGAAAGTGACTGAAAAATTTGATTGAGTGTTTTTGATTTAGTACTTTTTTGGTGAAAGTATGTGATAAGCTGCAGACAGTGCACACTGTTTCGACCAACAAGGTCTCAGTGCAGCTGGTGATGAAATATCGACTGCAGTAGCTAATGCATCCACCTAACGACACTCCTGTTTGTCGGAAGCAGCAAGCTGAAAAGCCATGCCTCACCAACCTGTTCGATGCCTCAACTGGGCATTAAAGACAGAAAAATGTGAAAACTTGGCAGTTCAATAAAGGCTGATCAAATAGCTAGTAGCTTTGCTAGTGTGGATAACAATAGAATAAATACAATACCTGGGATGCATTATTGAACTTAAAATGTTCAACGTCAATTCCTCCATCAATAAGTTCAAACAAAACATCAGGTTTAGGTCTGGCAAAAAAAGACAGATCATATTTTGATGTCTTTGTTCTGTTATATTTGTCCCATGCATCAAAAAGTAGTGATGGGACGGGTACCCGGTACTTGGTATCGATGGTATCGAACGGGGGGGGGGCCTTTGTGCTGTTATATTTGTCCCATGCATCAAGAAGTAGTGATGGGACGGGTACCCGGTACTTATCGATGGTATCGAACGATTTCAGTGGTATCGATACTCGAACTCGGTACTGAAATATTTTGTCTCAGTTTTCGACACCAACGTGCGAGTACCGAAGGCGGGGGGGGGGTAGAATACGGGCAACTTTATGCCAATATTTGCTTCGAACAGCACAAAAGTGGAAAAAAGTTCCGCCAGTTTACGTATATCTTTTTCGCTATTACGTGGAGATTACAATTTTCGGCATGTGTGTGTGCACGCCTGTATCCCGACCATATGGCAGATAAATTAGCCAGTGATATACAACTAAGTACAACACTACACCTATGCACTCGGTACTCGGTATCGAAGGTACTCGGTATCGAAGGTATATACATGTGGTACTCGTACTCAGTATCAGTACTCGCTCCAAAACCTGGTATCGTCCCATCACTATCAAGAAGCACCCATACATCAGATGAACTCTACAAAAACAGAAATTCATTAATAATTGGTAAAATATTTTTAACACACCATAAATACAAAATGACTATTTTTTATGCAAGTATTTAGTTCTTAGTTATGTGCTTCAAGTTTGTGCATACGGCAAAACATTTGAAAAGACATTCCACACCCCTCTTATGCATGGCTTGTTTCACACTTTAAATCAAAAACCTTTTCACCCACAAACAAGTTTATAAACACCGATGTAAACAGTTACACACATGGCTTTTTGTGACAGGTTTTGACCATTTCAATCAATTTGGTAGATATATTCTTGTGTAAGGTAGGGAAACTATGTTGAAGCTACGTGTTATTTTATGGGATCTGTTTGGCTTTACTAAATGCCACAACTTGTTGTCACCAATATTGTCAGTGCATAAACACATGCATTACTCACAAACTTGCTTAACTGGGATGTGACAATCTTCACAGTAATGTTGCCAGCTTGTTTGATAGTTATGACGTCATAGTCTGTTTTTGCTGTGATAGGAATGATTGGAGGCATGACAATAATATGGCACTGGGGTGCGTTATTTTCTGTAATGAAGTGTCTTGGTTTAAAGTTTTTAAGAAAAAAACATAAATATAAATGTTTCTTGTTAAACTTACACAGACATTTAAAAAAATCTTTACTCATAAAATTTACGAAGCAACATACGGACATTGCAGTTTCAACAGGTATAATTTACATTAGATATATATGTGACCTCAGACATTACAGCGGTCAATTTGATTTTTTAATTCCCAAGAACCTATATAGATCTATGTTGTAAAGTTAAGCCAGATTGTCTTTTGCACTTCATACAAGGTTACTAACATATCAGATAAACTTTCACCTTTGAGTTTGAAGTTTACATGACCATAAATATCTGAAACAGGATTTTCCACACAAGGGCTCATCAGATATTGATTATTCCATCACAAACTCGATGACATGGCACTAACATCCCATGAGTGCATCTTCGTTGGTTAAATGACATACCAGATTG
Organism: Phallusia mammillata; assembly: GCA_003260075.1. Taxonomy (NCBI): domain Eukaryota; kingdom Metazoa; phylum Chordata; class Ascidiacea; order Phlebobranchia; family Ascidiidae; genus Phallusia; species Phallusia mammillata. The sequence goes on along the minus strand of QLIY01002268.1, from coordinate 16,882 downwards.
ATGGATGTCGATGATGTGACACAAAAAAATTTGGGTGAACATATCAAACATTAGGCAAGCAGCATTCCCATGATTGGCTTGGTTGTTTGCTCTATTAAGTTACATGGAAAAAAAATGTATTTACATCATAATCAAATAAATGGAATTGTGTAACAACTAGTAGCAAGAGAACATGTGTACAGTTGGACACCATTAAAAGGATTGCATATAAACTGAACTCATCATTTACCAGCCACCCATTCCTGTTAGTATTTCTACAGATTAGCATGTCACATTTTGTCGAAAAATAAACAGCAACTGCACTGAAAGACTAGAACTGTGACCAGACCAGGAGCTGGTGAGATCAATGACAGTGGTATTGGTTTTAGTTAATAGCTTGTCAACATAGTTAATTACATCACAACTTCAAAGTTTGCCACACAACATTAAATATGCTAAAATTTTAACATCCATAACCTTCACGTTTTGGTAAATTAAAACAGATTATAGACCTGTGATTTTATAAAATCAAAGCCATTCTCTTTTTGTTTTGATTTACTGTTATAAGTCTTAATTTCGATCTATCATGTGAAATTGGAAATATACTGTCCAAAACTTATCAAAAAAACCTGATGCACCAGCGGTTAAGAAACATTATCTCATGGAGCTTCATGGCCGCTATGTTTCACAACCCCAAAAATATTTAATCCATATTCACCTTTTTTGCAGCCTGTCCACTGATTCTTAGCTGCCTCTATACAAAGCATCTTTAGTGGCCCCGGAACGAACATGGTGATGAAGAAACTGATATTTCGTATTCAAGTGATATAACATTCAGGTGAAGGTAATCCAAATGGGTCAGGGATGCCAAAAGTTGGGCAGTGATCCAAGAACTGACCAAATAAGAAAGTTTTTCACCTGTTTAATGATGAAACTTTTTTCTCAAATAAATTGAAAACAATTACAAATTTCATATGACAGATAATAATATCAAAGTTACAGCTGTTTGTTACAAGCTTGCAAAAAAGCCAGGATAAATTTTTAACCCTTTCAATACAATGCCTAACTATAAGTTAACTTTATGGGTCTATTTTGTAGCATTATATAATGTGGAATATCTGGTTTGTTTCATAAAAAAAACTGAAATTGAACCTGAACTGTAAATTACATTTTCTTAACACTAAATCGGACCTGAACTCGTAAAAATGCAACCCTTATTTGTTGTGCAACCCCTTATAAGTATAAAATACAACCTCTTATAAGTATAGATTTTAGAAAACTTAGAGCAATAAATTTTTCACTTAAACCCCTACTGTCTCACAATTGCCAATTAGTTAAGCCAATACAAAGGATGCAACAGCTTCCAGTAACGCAAGTTTGCAAGTAAAGTATAATATGTGTTTTTGTACCAACAATATTGTTGTTTGTTTGTTTGATTGATTTTTATCCTCGGTGGGCGGGCAACGCCTAAATGCGTTATGCTCACAATGAGTCCGCCATCGAGCTGCCTGTTTTGTTGCAAGTTCGGTGATCATTTTATTTTATTTTAGGCAGTTGGTGACTTCAATTTAGTTCAACCCATTGGAAACCACTGGGTTGGACCAATGACGCTTAAGTTTCTTTCTCAGGGAAACACAAGCGACCTAGATGGGATTAAAAGCAATGACCTTGTGATCACAAGGTGGTTGCGCTAACCACTAGGCTAACTTGGCGACAAATTGTCAATACCAAACTAGGAAACCATCAGCAGTTTTAACACTGGGGTACACAGCCCCTTACCTAAAGCTTACAATCATTCCAGCATCCTATTCAATATCAGACTGTGTTACTCATTATGTACAAATCAAAGTAAAACTAGAAGGGTGGCTTAGCACATATTGCCCTTGCATATACACTATGATCCATTAAAACATAAATATATTTGCTATGCTTATTTTGTATTGGGTCCCATATTAGCCATTGTCTTTTATAACTTTAGTCGTTTCTGCAGGCAAAAACTCATGGATCCCCACACATGCAAAGTTGAAAATAATGCAATTCAAGAAATAACCATGAGAAAGTCGGGTGTTGTAAGGTAAAACACAGTGATCGGCACTGGGCTTAAATAATAATACTATGTAGAATACAAACTATAAAATTAGATTCACCCCAGATATTGTTTGAAGTATGTCCTATATAACATTTTAAAAAACTGACCCTTTTTAGGGGGCTAGTAGGGCAACTATTTGGGTTCAACACACAAACTAAAAAATATGTAAAAACCAGGGGGGGGGGTCTTAGAGAAATAAATTTTTCACTTAAACCCCTACTGTCTCACAATTGCCAATTAGTTAAGCCAATACAAAGGATGCAACAGCTTCCAGTAACGCAAGTTTGCAAGTAAAGTATTATGTGTGTTTTTGTACCAACAATATTGTTGTTTGTTTGTTTGATTGATTTTTATCCTCGGTGGGCGGGCAACGCCTAAATGCGTTATGCTCACAATGAGTCCGCCATCGAGCTGCCTGTTTTGTTGCAAGTTCGGTGATCATTTTATTTTATTTTAGGCAGTTGGTGACTTCAATTTAGTTCAACCCATTGGAAACCACTGGGTTGGAGCAATGACGCTTAAGTTTCTTTCTCAGGGAAACACAAGCGACCTAGATGGGATTAAAAGCAATGACCTTGTGATCACAAGGTGGTTGCGCTAACCACTAGGCTAACTTGGCGACAAATTGTCAATACCAAACTAGGAAACCATCAGCAGTTTTAACACTGGGGTACACAGCCCCTTACCTAAAGCTTACAATCATTCCAGCATCCTATTCAATATCAGACTGTGTTACTCATTATGTACAAATCAAAGTAAAACTAGAAGGGTGGCTTAGCACATATTGCCCTTGCATATACACTATAACCTATTTTAAAACATAAATATATTTCCTATGCTTATTTTGTATTGGGTCCCATATTAGCCATCGTCTTTTATAACTTTAGTCGTTTCTGCAGGCAAAAACTCATGGGTCCCCACACATGCAAAGTTGAAAATAATGCAATTCAAGAGATAACCATGAGAAAGTCGGGTGTTGTAAGGTAAAACACAGTGATCGGCACTGGGCTTAAATAATAATACTATGTAGAATACAAACTATAAAATTAGATTCACCCCAGATATTGTTTGAAGTATGTCCTATTTAACGTTTTAAAAAACTGACCCATTTTAGGGGGCTAGTAGGGCAACTAATTGGGTTCGACACACAAACTAAAAAATATATAAAAACCACAATGACTCAATCAATAGTACTGCAAAATTTCAGCCCAATCCGCCAATGTTTAAAATTTCGACCACTAGAGGTGTTTTGAGCAACAACCGTTAATGTTTCTGACGTCATCGGGCTGTTAACAAGCCCCTAACTGCCATGGCGCAAAAACGACGACCAAGCAACCCACCAACGAGCCAACATACTACTGCTTGCCATTTAACACTATTGCGCCTGAGAAATATTTCGTTTGTGGTGCCCAGTAACACACAAACACGATTTACACTTTAGGGGGGGGGGGGCTGAGAAATCTTTCGTTTGTGGTGCCCAGTAACACACAAACACGATTTACACTTTAGGGGCTGGGGTAAATGTTAGGACTACTGGGTTAAACACAACAATCGACACCTAGGGGGGGGGGGGGGGGGGGGGGGGGGGGGGGGGGGGGGGGGGGGGGGGGGGGGGGGGGGGGGGGGGGGGGGGGGGGGGGGGGGGGGGGGGGGGGGGGGCAAAAGAAAAAAAAAACAATTCGAGTAAAATCAATATGTGTCCCCTTCAGGGAAGGGGGGGGGGGGGGGGGGTCCCATTTTAGGGGGCTAGTAGGGTAAATACTGGGGTTATCAACAAAAACAAAGTGGGATGCATATCTACATAACTATATCTACCATCTGTGTAAATTTCAGCCAAATCCATCAAACATTTGATGGAAAAACGAGTCAGACAAACTTTGGGAAGAAAAAAAAGAAGAAAACAAAAGAAAAAAAAAACAATTCGAGTAAAATCAATATGTGTCCCCTTCAGGGAAGGGGACCAATAATTATACATTGCTGAACACCCTATATTCCAAGTATTAAATGGAAGTGATTTCGCACAATCCTAATGTTTTTGCATCTGTTAGTAGAAAACAACCCAAGTTTTGAGCTCAAAATGTTTAGCCTAATGAAAATTTAAATAAACAAATGCCAATGACCTACAAATAACCAAACCAAATATTACAGTTTTAAAACTTGTGTTAGCAAGTGGAAGCAGATTTGAGCAACACCCTGGTGGTAGGGAACATGCTAAGTCATTTTCTTCAGAAATTTAGGACTTAATCCAAATAGGTTAAATAACTTTTATCACTTTCGCTTGTGTTTGATTTTCATAGGTCATCAGATAAAAAATATCTGTTAGAAACCGTTTTGTTTTAACAAATGTTTTTTGCAAAACACATATCACAAGTTTAGATAATTGCATTGACATCCTGTTATATACAATATGTTTGTTCATTTAAATATGAAAATTGCTTAAAAATGTCTTTTAGAACAAGTATGGACAAAAAAAGTTTGTACAAAATATAATCATATCCTTTTTTAAAAATCTAAAAACTAACATGGTGAATTGGTTACCTCAAAACAGTGTCAGAAAGTTGAGATGGCTTCACATAAGTAATATGTCCATATGTGCACAGCAGAGACATTTGACTTAATCCATGATTTATCTGACATAGTAGAGTTGTTGTAACAGATATTAGGATCAGTTAAAACTAACCTATTGTTATGTTCAATGGGTAGCTGTGGAAAAAACACAATAAGTATCACATATTTAATTCAAACACAAAAGGTAAATACATAATTTTAATTCAGATCATTTTTTATTGTTTGCTTAAAGTGCCTTATTCTTTTTTAATATTTAAATATTGCATAATGTAACTCGTGTTTTATCAAAATGTGCATTAGGTAAAAACAATAACACAGTAACGAATGCACTAACTGTTTTCGGATGTGCCGCTTTTTAAACAAGACGTAATCGACCAATCGACGCGAATTTATTGGCGAATAATGGTTTTTTCACGGGTAATCCCCAAATATTGCCGCGCAAATAAAATAATTTTCCACAGACAATTGTCTTTCTATGATGTCATAAATAGCCAAAAAATAAGCCTTCTATTTTTAAAATAAGGACAAAAAAGTACACAAACAAGTAGTAGACAATTTTTTTGGGGGGAAAAATATTTGCTAATTTGAATTCGAACGCAACCGTCGACGATGCGCGCTTAAACCAAAAACGTTTTCGCAACGTTTTCTCACCATGAGTTCTTTGTTTCGCGTTGGACGGTCGACGTTATGCGTGGTAAGTTTTATTTATTTGTTTTTTTACTTAAGTTTTCTTGAACAGAAATATAAATTTATTCGTGAAGAGTAAAAATGAAATCAAAGTGTATAGTACCTAATTTAATTGTGGTATTAAAAATTGAAATACATCTAATTGTGTGTTTGTTTGTTTTCAGATCTTTGTATATCTGTCTAACTTGCATTCATTCATCGTCAATCAACCAACATCTCTCAACTTCAAATATTCAATAGTATGTAAACATATGAGTCTGTCGTGGGCCAACTGGGTATTCGGAACTGTTAGGCATAACTTAGGTTAACTGGCGCTAAGGTGAGTGTCCTATTCTTTGCCGAGGTTGACTCGTGAAGACAGTCTTCCTCGGTGGTCAAAGAAAGGCCCAAGTCTGTAGGAGTGCTACTATGTCAGCAAGTTGGCGCTAGGGGATAGAAATAGAGTAGCACTCGATAACTAAGGTTAGGCTAGGTAACATAGGTTAGATACATTTGGGATTCGCGCGCCACATAGGAACTTAGCTTAGATCGTTTTCTAGCTAGGTGTGGCGCGTTGCTAAATGGCTGTAGCTAACATAAGGTGCGCATAGAAACACGACTGGCATGGTCTCCACCGCATGCGCCGGCCGCGGTGCAGGCGGGACCGAGTACCGGACACAGTTACTCTCAATGAAGGCTTTGGCTCGAAAGCCTGAGGGGGCCGACATAGCATTTCGCCAGAAAAGTCCCGTGAGCCACCCTGATAGGGCGCAAACTGTTGTTAAAATTTTCCAGCCCTGCGTTTGCGTAATTCATTTGGGTCCTGGGGGGTCTCGCAGGGCAGAGAACAGTGATTTCATGTTGTTATACGCTGTAATCATCACTGGACTCTTTAACAAAAACTTCTGCGCATATATTAACTGTAAAGATAGGGTTATTGTGCATTTGTTTTGGGTTTTGACCAGCTTTTGTTGTTCTTGCTTTTATTTCTGGTACACCTTTCCTTCAGTCAAAAGGAAATTTGTGCTAGATATTTCGCAAGGATATAGCTCACTTGTTTTCAATTAAATATATCAAGTAATAAAAAATGCACTTAAAAATGCCCCCTATTTCACTTGTGCTGGTCAAACCCATTTTTTTGTTGTGGATTTAGATTAACTTACTTATTAGTTCAGTTCCGTTACCTACTTGGCCAGACCACCCAGTCATAACGGGGCAATGACTGTTTGGGTGGTTGTAAAACATGACAGACTCACTTTTTATCTTTGTAGGCTATTTTGCCGCGGTTGTATGGAGGACAGTTAGTTGAGGCAAGCTTGTATTGTGTTTTTTTACGTCGGCCGTGCAGGGACGGTGGTGGTTCAAACGTTTTTTCAGACTTTCCTACTGATGATGCCTGAACTTCTTGATTGAGGCTGGTTATGAACCAATAGCAACTACCATCAATATAATTGTGACTAAAATTTTGCTTGCATTTTCCCTCTTTCATCAACAAAAATGTGTGCAGAGTTTACTTTAACTATCCTTTATTTCTTTTTAAGTAGACCAGACCCCCCCCCCGCGCCTATAGTAACTGTAAAATTAGGGCTATCATGGATTTGTTTTGGGATTTGACCAGCTTTTGTTGTTCTTGCTTGTATTTCTGGTACACCTTTCCTTCAGTCAAAAGGAAATTTGTTCTAGATATTTAGCAAGGATATAGCTCACTTGTTTTCGATTAAATATATCAAGTAATAAAAAATGCACTTAAAAATGCCCCCTATTCATCTTGTGCTGGTCAAACCCATTTTGTTGTGGATTTAGATTAACTTACTTATTAGTTCAGTTCCATTACCTACTTGGCCAGGCCACCCAGTCATAACGGGGCAATGACTGCTTGGGTGGTTGTAAAACACGACAGACTCACTTTTTACCTTTATAGGCTATTTTGCCGCGGTTGTATGGAGGACAGTTAGTTGAGGCANGGAGGACAGTTAGTTGAGGCAAGCTTGTATTGTGTTTTTTTACGTCGGCCGTGCAGGGACGGTGGTGGTTCAAACGTTTTTTCAGACTTTCCTACTGATGATGCCTGAACTTCTTGATTGAGGCTGGTTATGAACCAATAGCAACTACCATCAATATAATTGTGACTAAAATTTTGCTTGCATTTTCCCTCTTTCATCAACAAAAATGTGTGCGGAGTTTACTTTAACTATCCTTTATTTCTTTTTAAGTAGACCAGTTCTTGGGGGGTGTTGGGCCTTTTACATCAGCCGACAGATTTTTTAAACATCATTACAGTATTGTGTTTGTTTATGTGTCGCTCTAACCACCTGAACCACCATCGTCAAGTGCTAAGAAAGTAGTAAAAAGTCAGCATTGAGACCTTCATCTTTGTGCTCTCACCTATCATTTACTTTATTCCAGGTGTGTACTACTTGTGTTAAATACTTTGCTATCAAATGTCAAAACCTTTTTGTTTTATTTTTCAGGTCTTGCTTTTGAATGATGCTATTAAATTGTATAAATTTGGTTCAATTCAATCTTTATTATTGTGCATATCTACATTGCAAAGGTAATGGTGTAATTTAAACAAGAATGATTTTTTTACAATTAAGTCATTGTCATTTATCTCATTTGTTTTGCAGAAATAACCTTTAATTTTTGACAGTTTTTGACCCCCCCCCCTTTATCTCATTTGTTTTGCAGAAATAACCTTTAATTTTTGACAGTTTTGCAGGTTTTAACATTATTTTGTGGTTGTTTTTGCAGGAATGTTACTGTTTAGTCATAGTGTTTATGCAGGTCCTAACCATTATTTGAATTTTCTTGAATATTTTTCAGGTTGTAACCTTTATCTTATTAAATATACAGGTTTTAATCATTATCATACAAAACATTTTTAAAGGTTTTGAATTTATTTTTTACTCTTTTCACTTTTGCAACAATAACAGTTTTTGTTTTTTTGCAGATTTAGGCTTTCTTTTTTGCCCCCCCCCCTATTTTTTACTCTTTTCACTTTTGCAACAATAACAGTTTTTGTTTTTTGCAGATTTAGGCTTTCTTTTTTGCAAGTTTAGAGTTAAATTAGAGCATAGCTTTTTCTGGTTTACATTTCTGTTTTTGTATTTACAGTTTATATGTATGTTTGTTTTCACAGGGTTAGGGCATAGCTTTTTCTGGTTAACATTTCTGTTTTTGATTTTACAGTTTATATGTATTGTTGTGTTCACAGGATTAGGGCATATTTTTTTCTGGTTAACATTTCAGTTTTTGTATTTACAGTTTATATGTATGTTTGTTTTCACAGGGTTAGGGCATAGCTTTTTCTGGTTAACATTTCTGTTTTTGTTTTTACAGTTTATATGTATTGTTGTGTTCACAGGATTAGGGCATAGTTTTTTCTGGTTAATATTTCAGTTTTTGTTTTTACAGTTTATATGTATTGTTGTGTTCACGTGATAGGGCATAGTTTTTCTGGTGAATATTTTTAGATTTTATGTGTTTGTAGGTAACATGTATTTTTGTTTTCACAGGATTAGGGCATAGTTTTTTCTGGTTTATATTTTTTATGTTTAAAGGTTAGCATGTAATTAATAATTATTCAGGATTTCAGCTGTGCTTGTTGGTCTGTAGTTTCGTTATGTAAGCAAATCTACAGTGTGTGTTTAGGGTTTTGGCAGAATTATATTTTAGCAGTTAACAACTTGTTTATCTGTTTTGCCCGTTATTTGCTGGCTTAGATTTTTTTTAGGCATAAGGCATCTGTCTGTTCTTATTGGTGTCCCTTCTTGGAACATTTGGATAAATAAATCAGACTTCCTGTATATACTTCAGGAGATGGGTCAAGGAAAAAACTGCATCAGGTACAATATATACTGGATTTAACAATTAAACTGAGTTTCAATATGACAAGTGTTAACAGTTGCTTGACTTTTAATGTAATCTGGGGAACACTGAAATGTTTTAGAGCTAAAAGAACAATGGAGAAGTGCATGACAATGCTGCTATTAATTTTATTGTAACCCAAAGCAGTCCCATCTTTTGCATAAAGTTTAAAATCATTTGTTAGCTGTGATTCCTGTTTCAAAATCTAATATTTTCCAAATAATGTACTTGTTTAAGGGAGATGTTTAATGAATGATTTAAATAGTTTTTCATTATTTGTTGGTACATGATTTATGCTGTTTGTAATTATGGGTCCCCTTCCCTGAAGGGGACACATATTGATTTTACTCGAAATGTTTGTTTTCTTCCTTTTTTTTCTTCCCAAAGTTTGTCCGACTCGTTTTTCCATCGAATGTTTGATGGATTTGGCTGAAATTTGCACAGATTGTAGATATCGTTATGTAGATGTGCATCCCACTTTGTTTTTGTTGATAAGCCCAGTATTTACCCCGCCAGCCCCCTAAAATGGGTATTTTTCCCCCGAAGTTTGTCCGACTCGTTTTTCCATCGAATGTTTGATGGATTTGGCTGAAATTTGCACAGATTGTAGATATCGTTATGTAGATGTGCATCCCACTTTGTTTTTGTTGATAAGCCCAGTATTTACCCCGCCAGCCCCCTAAAATGGGTATTTTTCCCCCGAAGTTTGTCCGACTCGTTTTTCCATCGAATGTTTGATGGATTTGGCTGAAATTTGCACAGATTGTAGATATCGTTATGTAGATGTGCATCCCACTTTGTTTTTGTTGATAAGCCCAGTATTTACCCCGCCAGCCCCCTAAAATGGGTCAGTTTTTTAAAACGTTAAATAGGACATACTTCAAACAATATCTGGGGTGAATCTAATTTTATAGTTTGTATTCTACATAGTATTATTATTTAACCCCAGTGCCGATCGCTGTGTTTTACCTTACAACACCCGACTTCCTCATGGTTATCTCTTGAATTGCATTATTTTCAACTTTGCATGTGTGGGGACCCATGAGTTTTTGCCTGCAGAAACGACTAAAGTTATAAATGATGGTGGCTAATATGGGAGCCAATACAAAATAAGCAAAGGAAATATATTTATGTTTTAAAATAGGTTATAGTGTATATGCAAGGGCACTATGTGCTAAGCCACCCTTCTAGTTTAATTTTGCCTTTGTATTTCATACCACATGACCTGCCAACGGGATGGATCTTTATGCAAGTAAAACAACAAGGAAGTACTCTATTGGTTCCCTCAAAGATACAACATCAGGACTCAACAAGGTACAAAATTTATTTTGGTACTTTTGCATGTAAGTGCAGAAATGGGGATATAAAGAAATGCAGATCAATTGGCTATATCACAAGACCACAGTGTAATTTTTTTCAAATATGTGATTAGAAAGTAATTTGCTACAGTTTTATGATCTGCCTAAACCAGGGGTGGGAAAACCTGTGGCCAAAAGGCCACATGCAGCTCTTGGGGCATAAAGTGCGGCCTTTGATGTCAAAATACATTTTTAGGAAAATATATACATGGTGTTCACATTACGGACTGCACCAGGCACTGAGAAAAGATAGAAATGTTTTTATTTAACCTTTTTTCCACATTACTATTTGATTAGTTTCATGGAAGGGCTTTTTAAAACTAGAGCCAATGGTCCCATAGTGGTAAACAAAGCAATTTCTGTAGGACTTCCAAAAACCTAAGGTTCTATAATCTCATTTGCAAAAGAACAATTGTTTGCACATATTGGAATGTCTTAAACTTGTCTGTGATGTCACAAGCTGCTCTTAGATCATTGATATTTGTAAACAAACGAGTTTATAGGTTAAATAAATCCTGAATGTTGTAGTAAAGGTGGAAATGGAGTGAGGAATTTTATTTAGCTTTGGCCGTATGTCCTACAAATCTACAAGGAAATAGCGAAACAACCATTCTGTAAATCAAAAAGTTTAAATGAGTGTCGATAAACCGTTTTCGAAGCCTTTTATAAACAAAAACATTTCCTACCTCTGGACTAAGTTATGCAATAAGCCAAATTTGTCTTTAACCCAGTGCAAATGTTTATTATAAATTTACTATTTGCTACCTAAGATGTATATGTTTTTTGAAAGACACTTATCAATTTATCCATTTTTGTTATTTGTTGGCTAAATTACTTATACCTTGGGTTTACTTCTATTTTTCAGATGATGTGCACCTCAACATGAACTGATTTGATGCACGAAAACTCTACAAGCTGGTGATTGTTCTTCTGCATCAGCTAAGAAGCTTAACAACTGAAATCTGCAACTGTTGTGGATTGACTCGCTATAACCTGTACATGTGTTGACATAGAGTGAGCGTTACGAACTTTTGTGCTGGAACAGAACAACCTTTACTGCTCATGTGACAGAGTAAGATAAAATAACAAGAATATTGTTATGGATTTCTTCGCTGTCCTTAATACTTTGCTTACAAAATGTTTGTTTAATTTTTGAATGCTGTAAAACTGTGTGTTGTAAATTTTAAAGCCAGTTCTTTTTTGTGGTTGTGTACATTTTGTTTATATAATATTTACTAAAAGACAAATAAGTTACCAATTGCAGTTAACTGTCCGTCTGTTGCAATTTGTGGATTTAAATAGTTTTGTTTGTAAAGTACTTTGCCACCTATCACTATGCTTGTATTATATATATATATATATAGTTTATTAGAGGTGTGACTGCTGCAATTTTTAACATTGTGCCTTGTATTTGTATTTTGATAACAAGGTTTCCGCTGATGCTTTACGATTCGGTGCCACTAGTGCAAATCAAAATTTATCATATGAAACTGTTTTTTATACTTCGAAATGTGTTAATTTCACAACCATGTATATTCTGCATATTGTGCACACTGTTTTGACCTATATGGTCTCATCAGTCTAGCTGGTGACAAGAGATAGTGTAGCCATCTATCAGCTTGAATCCTTTGCTCCATAATGTTTAGTTTTTGATTTTTGCAACCTGTTTACCTATTTATTATCTGTTACCCAGTTAAGGCGGAATAACTGTTACGAGGTTGGGCTGCCTAACGTACCAATACTGTTACTTATAAGTTTCATGTGAATTTGTTTGTTTGTTGTTCTTGCATTATATTTTATTATAGTTCGTTTACCCACAATGCGCCAACCTCACTTACTTGTGAGCCACACTCACATAACGCATTATAATACGTTGTAGCTGCAGCGCCCCCCCCCCCCCCCCCCCCCCCCCCCCCCCCCCCCCCCCCCCCCCCCCCCCCATTATATTTTATTATAGTTCGTTTACCCACAATGCGCCAACCTCACTTTCTTGTGAGCCACACTCACATAACGCATTATAATACGGTGTAACTGCAGCGCGTTTAACCATGACCCACCGATTGTGCCCTTCACTGTTTTGCGCTCCATAACGGCGCCATTTTCGACTTGATGATTATTTTAGTGCTGTTGTGTCGATATGGTTTCTTTCACAAAGCGAAATAAACTTAAGTATAGACTTATTTATCAGTTGGTTGAATATTTCTTAATACAGTTTGTAGGATATTCTACTGTGTGGATGTGTTGCACTTTCCAGTCCAGTGGTCGGCTTTTTTTAAACATTTTTTTAAACGCTCCAAATTACTTGTTACTTCAAAATAGTAACGGATTCGCGTGTCAAAATTTTTTGTGTACAAGAAAGGTTTGTTTCGAGCTGATTTAACAATAATTTGAAAACAGCTCTGATTTATGATTAACTGATTTATGCTTGTAAACCATTTAAAGGAGATTTTATCCTAACAAATGCAAAACAAACATTGCAATAGTTCAAAATATACTTGGGCCTGTAGCAAAAGATAAAATGGTAACATGTGTACGAACTTCTGAATTATTTGGCTTTAATATTCGGCTCGACAACCATATGCCGTGCATTGAATCCCTGCTCTAGTCCCAATGGATACAACCCCCCCCCCTTTGGCTTTAATATTCGGCTCGACAACCATATGCCGTGCATTGAATCCATGCTCTTGTCCCAATGGATACAAAAAAAACGTTTCCAAAAACATCAAGTTTCATCCTTTCAGTTTTATCGCATGAAGAAGTGTAAAGGGTTGGTTTCATTCAACCCCCCCCCCCAAAAAACGTTTCCAAAAACATCAAGTTTCATCCTTTCAGTTTTATCGCGTCACTCTTAAAAACATTTGCGCGTTAAGGCATCCTCCCTCAATGAAGAAGTGTAAAGGGTTGGTTTCATTCAAAAATGATAATGTTCATCACAATTGGTTGTTAAAGTCTGGTCTTTACATCCGGTGACTATAAAGATTTAAGACATGAGTGTAGTCTTTATTTCAATGTATTTCTGAATAAGCGAATCAAACGCACAGAGTTAATCAAAGGTCGAATCAGAAATAGAATAAAAATGACTTGAAAATGGTTACGTTATTCATAGCAAACATATTTTTTCAATAAATATTTTTCCAGAATCAATATCCCCCCCCCCAAATGGTTACGTTATTCATAGCAAACATATTTTTTCAATAAATATTTTCCCAGAATCAATATTTTTATGTTATCAGTGCGATGGCGCCTTTTAACTGAGCGCTTATGACAAATGTTAAATATGTAAAAGTCAAAGCTTCGAAGCAATAATACGACTCAACATTTTCTGAGACACCAAATGTGCAGACTAAGAAAGTTTTTTTTTTCATACGTATTATCACACGGTGCATTATCATAGCTCACTGCTACATACGGAACATCGAACAAAATACTTTGTCAGTCAAGTAAATTTGAATCGTATCTAAAATATAGCACAATTTCATTTAACGATTTTAAGCTTTAAGAGACCCTTTTCGGGAATACAGTATGTATACACTTCGCAAAAACATCGCAAAAACGAGCGATCAAATCTTTGAAAAATTAAATGAATTTCTTGACAATACGCACAATGCCAAGTAACGACAGAATGCCACGTCGATGCATGTCTCGTTTCCATTTATTTGCTGACGCGAAACAACGTTTCGTGTACGATCAATTTCAGTTCATCCTAAAAAATGACTTTATACTCAAAAATTGGTACGCAAAGTCCTCACGCTCTTGCACGCCCAGCGCAAAACTTTTTTTCAATATTTGTGAGCTTTTATTAGCAAGGAAGCAAAACATACACCATGGGAAGGGGAAACAAGCGACGAAATAAATATCACCTATAGATAAGTAGCGACGAAAAATTAAAGACCTGCCCATTCTGCTCTACAGTGGCGTATCTAGGATCGTTTTTAGGTGGGGGAAGACGCCATCTGGCGGTAGATTGTGTAGACCCCTCTGTTAGCACCTGTTGTGCCTACTAAACTCGCATAATCAAACAAATGCTGGTTGGCCTAAGGCCCTGTGAAGCCCTTACTGTTGCTGTAAGTAACAAACGTTATAGTCACCATTCGATCGTATACATGTAACACTTGGTATGTTTGTTTTTTAACGGAAACCAATGAAGAATGGAAGAAATATAAAATATGCACTTACGTAATACCATACAGGGAATATCTACATGAAGTGCCCCCCCCCCTTTTTTCAATATTTGTGAGCTTTTATTAGCAAGGAAGCAAAACATACACCATGGGAAGGGGAAACAAGCGACGAAATAAATATCACCTATAGATAAGTAGCGACGAAAAATTAAAGACCTGCCCATTCTGCTCTACAGTGGCGTATCTAGGATCGTTTTTAGGTGGGGGAAGACGCCATCTGGCGGTAGATTGTGTAGACCCCTCTGTTAGCACCTGTTGTGCCTACTAAACTCGCATAATCAAACAAATGCTGGTTGGCCTAAGGCCCTGTGAAGCCCTTACTGTTGCTGTAAGTAACAAACGTTATAGTCACAATTCGATCGTATACATGTAACACTTGGTATGTTTTTTTTNCACGTGCCTACTTTGCCTAATGGTTAATCCGGCAGTGCAAGGGCCGCATTCAAAGGTTCTTATTCTTATGGTGCCGCATAGTATTTCATCAACGGCCGCCGATTGCTTGCTTGTTTTTGTTTTAAAATAACTGGTGAAAAGAATTTGGTTTATGTCATACGTATAGCATTTGAAGCCACCTAAAATGCTCAGATTAACAATTTCTACTTGGTGCATAAGTTTAGCTAAACGAAGCTAACTGAATATGACGTCATAATTTGTATTGTGACGATTGCGCTGCCTGTTTTTTCGCATTGTTTGCACACAATAAGCGGACAAAAAGCCTGACGCATATAGTTACTAGGCTTATAAGCTATTTCCCAGTCTAACGAAATCTGTTTTTAGCAGTTTAGGAGGCAAAATAGTGGCCGTACGGCCGCAGGTTGTGCACGCCTGATCTAGCCCAAAATATTAACATAGTATCTTTTCAGCTATGTGCAAATACGTTTGTTGTCACTTGATTGGACAAACATTGGTTGAAACGCTACAAATTGTAATTGATTTCAAAATAAACAAGCACGTAGTTTTGTTAATAAATTCCTTGCGCCAACATTAAACAATGTGAACCGCTTTTAGTATCCATCTTTAGATGTTGAGCGGGTCTATATTGACGATTCTGAAGCCGTTTTTTTGTCCGTTTGCAAAGTACTGCAACGACCTAAACTTGATCCAAAGTGACCAAAGTTTTGGCGTCAACAGTGCAAAGTGGGCTGTATTTGAAAACGTGAATCGCTTTTACTTTTATTTACTTTTATCGATCGAAGAAATTGTGTCAAGTGACGTTTTGCATAATAACGTGACAGAAACAACAGGCTAAAGCACGTAAAAAATATCTGTGTTTAGTTCCTGAGTATGATACGGGTACAGATACTGCACATGGTATAGGTATGGGCAAGTCGCACCGTTCGGTATTTTTTATTTGTTTTTCAAAATTGTATTTAGCGTTGCTCGGTAAGTTTCTCATTAAAATTTACTAACATTTGGCGGGCCGCATGAACTCCTTTGGCGGGCCGCATGCGGCCCGCGGGCCGTAGTTTGCCCACCCCTGGTATAAACGATTGCAGAGAGGCCAGCAGATATTGGTGGCACATTTGAAGCTTTGGCCAGACAGAGATTCAGGTTGTGTGTCGCACAATGTACGTAAACAGAATTTGGACATTTGTCTCGGACATGCTTTTGCACGCCATAATGTTGCCCAGACATAAAATGTCCATTCCGGAGTCTAGAAGTATACTAATAATCTGCTTTGCCAATCCTTTTCCAGTTAAATCTGGTGCCACGGCAAAATAGGAATGTCTGGCAAATGCGGAAGTCGTGAACGTAGCGGAGAAACAAGCTCAGTTGTTTCTGCTGCGAGAAGTCGGTGGTTTCGTCCGCTAGAATTACCAAAGGGTTGGACTCGCATACCTCCCTCACTACAACTTTACGCATTGTGACATCGATGGCTTCCATCAGCTCATTTTGAGCAATGGGGAAAAGATTCTTGCTGTGTTCGGATTTCTTGACTGATTTCACAGTGTGGTGGAACAAAAGCAGTCTAGGAAGTGTTTTCGCGCACTTACAACGGTAAATTACACAGCGTGCCCACAATAGTAAACAGTTCAATAATTCAGATTCGTTAAATACGTCAAATAAGTATATACAGACTAACTTCAAGGGGAATTAAAAATTTTGCCGAGATCCATTCAAAGACCTCCTCCCAATAACTTTGTACATGATTACACGCAAAGAACGCAAAACCG